>VXAX01006475.1:0-41208 GCA_013399835.1 Leptocoma aspasia
GAGTAGATGGTGAGGGTCCTTTGTTTGGTGAGGCAGGTGTTACTAAGGTCCCAGTGATGACACGGCCGCTCTCATGAGCAGAGTTTCACTCGCGGTAGGAGAAGGCATCCTGCAGGGGTGGCGAATTCTCCCCCCAGTGACCGTAGCCTGTCTCCCTTCTGATGTCGAGAGCGAGAGAGAGCTAGAGCCCCTCCCGCCAGCCCAGATCTCCCGGTATCTCTGCTCTTCCCAAGAGAATGCCCTTCAACTGCCGTAGTGCAGCCAGCTGCACTCCTCCCCCTTCTCCCTTCTACTTGGCCATATCTTTTGTCTCTCTTCAGTATCGGTCGCTATTGTCTCTTAGCAACAAATGGGAAAAAATGCCCTGAAAGAAACAAAAGGGAAAATCCTAACCCCCAACAACAATAAACGACAGCAGAAATNGAGCCGAGGGGTGTCCCGGCAGGCAGGGGTGCTGCGTTACGCGGTAATGAAAAACCCGGAGCAGTGGCAGAGAAGCGGCGGGGCTGGGCAGTGAGCGCTCGGCTCCCGAACACCGGCAGGAGAGGCTCCCTCGGAGGGGGACGGGGCTCGGGGAACCCAGGGTTTCCCCTGAGGCACCCGAGTAGATGGTGAGGGTCCTTTGTTTGGTGAGGCAGGTGTTACTAAGGTCCCAGTGATGACACGGCCGCTCTCATGAGCAGAGTTTCACTCGCGGTAGGAGAAGGCATCCTGCAGGGGTGGCGAATTCTCCCCCCAGTGACCGTAGCCTGTCTCCCTTCTGATGTCGAGAGCGAGAGAGAGCTAGAGCCCCTCCCGCCAGCCCAGATCTCCCGGTATCTCTGCTCTTCCCAAGAGAATGCCCTTCAACTGCCGTAGTGCAGCCAGCTGCACTCCTCCCCCTTCTCCCTTCTACTTGGCCATATCTTTTGTCTCTCTTCAGTATCGGTCGCTATTGTCTCTTAGCAACAAATGGGAAAAAATGCCCTGAAAGAAACAAAAGGGAAAATCCTAACCCCCAACAACAATAAACGACAGCAGAAATAAGTGTAATAATCAAACCTGATAATTGAACGATGGGATCACAATTCCATGGGCATCGCTCCAGGGAAATCCAGCCTGCATAGGTGTGCAAAGCTGGGGATCAAAGCTGCGTGTCCCAGACAACTGCGTGTGCCAAGGGAAGGATGTGAGCACTAAAGCCGTGTGGAGTGGAAGGAGTTGGGGAGGACAAAGTGTTAGACATGCCAAAAAGGTGCAAAAGTAAGTGGTCATGGGTAAAGTGGAACTGGTCATTGAGCTTGGCCAAGACAGCCAAGCTCCAGGCAGGGGTTTCAGGCAGGCAGAGGGTTCATGTGCGTGTCTGCAAAGCCACCCAACAGCAGCTGCCCTTGAATCCTGCTTTATTTGTGCTCAGCTGGTGCCTTCCAGAGTGATGTGACAAAGCAGAGTGGAACGCCTTGTGTTCCTTGTGACTAAGACCATCATCCCTCGATAAGTGAAGAGCTGCCTGGAGAACAGAGAGGTGAGATGCAAAGCCCAGCACATGCTGTTCCCCATTTACTAGTTGAGCAATCGAGGTGGCACATGCCCTGCAAACATCTCCACCGGGGCAGCAGGACAAAACTGGGCAAACAGCCAGGGCAGGAGCCAGACCTCCCCCTTTCACAGAATGCAGCCTGGACACCCAGAGCATGGCCACTGCTCTGCAGCTGGTGTCCCCAGGTGCCATCCCAAGGGGCTGGAGGTGCCTGTGGTGCCATGGCTCAGGAGGGCTCTGAGCATCCTGCACAGGGAGATACAGATTCCTTCGGCACTCAGGGCCTCTTATCACCCACCTGCAGCTGGGCCGAGGGAGGGGAGATGCAGCAGACCCTGTGATGTAAACAGGACTGGGCACTGCAGGAACACTTGAACTTGCCAAATTCAAGTGTTGGATGAGGTCCCATGCAGGCTGGCTGCTTCAGGGCATGGGAGGTCATTGCCCAGAGGAGGGGAGGGGGAAGCTTGGTGGCGTGGTACCCAGACGGACTTCCAGCTCTGCTCTTCAGGCCATCCAGCCCCTCTGGACTGTGCCCTGCTCACTCAAACAAGCTGGAAGTGCTGGGCAAGCTCAGTCCATGAGCGGATGAGGAGATCAGAGTGGGGAGCAGACTGAAGACCTTCCAACCCATCTCAAACCTGCTTTCCTGGAGCCAATCTGTAGGCTGAGCAGGTGAGTATTGACTGTCTAAAAAGTGCTGAATTCTGTGACCTTTCCATCACTCCTTCTCTGCTTTATCATCTTCAGGCAGTCCTTGAGTCTTGTAATTCCCACTTTCAGCAGTGAATCCTGTCTCCCCTCCTGTTGATTGACTGTGGATAAGCTGGCATCTAGGATGGAGAGAGTAGAAAGTGAGACCCTGATTGATGAGGTGGAAGAGATAAGTGGAAGAGGTGAGTTTTCAGAAGGGAAGAGGAGCGGGAACTGTCCTCTGTTGAGGAGAAAATGCATCCTGCTTCTGCTGTGGGACAACTATTGAAGGTCAAAGCACTGGGGCTTGTCCCCAGACTAGGCTTTTCATGGGTTGGGACTTGGTGGCTGCAACACTCAAGCTGAACTCTTGGTGCTTATCTGTAGACCCAGCTCCAGCACTGAAGGCTCCTGAGCTGGCATCCTTGGCCCTCTCCACTGCTCATGGAAAGAGACATGAATCTGGGGCCATGGGTTTATGGGTCTTGGGGTAACATCTACTGTGGTCTGCCTGGTTTGTGCCCTGACCTGCCTGTTCTCCTCTTGCAGCACCAGAGACACCCAGGCTCAGGTCCAGGTGGCTGCACTGCAGGTGTGCACCCACTCACTCAGGTGCCTCCTCCTCTAGGAAACTGAGGTCCCCTTGGCCAGGATGTGTGCAGGCCCTTGGGGTGGGGACAGGACTGGGGCAGCAGGGAGCCAGGAACAGTCCAGCTAGGGGGGTTTTCCCACTGCAGGGAAAAGGAACTCACCCTGTCCCTTCTCTTGCTGGGGTGGATGCAGCCCCAGGGCTGCCTGTTCTGAGCAGCTTCTCCTCCTCTCTCCCTAGATGACGTGACTCTGGACCCAGACACCGCCAACCCCTTCCTCATTCTGGCCAGTGACCAGCGAGGGGTGGGACGGGGCAATGAGTGGACCTTGCTGCCCAACAACCCTGAGCGGTTTGACACGGAGCCATGTGTGCTGGGCAGCCAGGGCTTTGCTGTGGGGAGACACTGCTGGGAGGTCGAGGTGTCTGAGGCAGGGGACTGGTGGGCTGTGGGAGTAGCCCAGGAGTCTGTGAGGAGGAAGGGGGTCCTCAATTTTACACCCCAGGAGGGAATCTGGGCCGTGGGGCAGTGGTTTGGACAGTACCATGCTTTCAGTGATCCTGACTGGACTCCACTGCACCTTACCTGCCTCCCCAGGGCCATCCAGGTCTGCCTGGACTTCCCAGACAAGCAGGTGACTTTTGCTGATGCTGAGAGTGAAGCCCCAATCTTTGCTTTCTGCCTGGCCTTGTGTGCTGGGGAGAGGCTGCGCCCGTGGCTCTGGGTGGGGATGAACTCGTGGCTCAAGTTGTGCCCCTGACAGGGAGGGAACATGGTGGGGCAGGGGAGAGACTGGAAAGGCGAACGCCATCACCTTGGGTCTTGGTGCTGGGAACTGGAAGGGTCCTGCATCCTGCTGGCTTCTCCTCATGTGGAGAAGCCTCTTTCACTCTGCTGGCTACCAAGGGGAGGACTGGCAGGTCATGGAGGTGGATGCCACAACAGAGCCTCCTTCATCCCCCCACCCCTTGGCTGGGACTGGAGGGACAACAGGGAGCAAAGAGACTCAGTGCAGGGAGGAGCTTGGTGCCCAGTGGTCCCATGGCAGGGACCACTATTGAGTGGCAGGGCACTGCAGAGCTGCTCTGTATGAGGCCATGGAAAATATAGCAGGGTCCAGCTCCTCCAAGGGTGCTGGAGTAGTGCCTCTGGCTTTTTCCAATTAAGTTAAAAAACCCCAAACAGCTGGATACTCATGATAACACTTATCTTCCCCACACATCCAGAGCCTCTCCTTGCCTGCTGTGCAGCAAGTGCATTTCCTGCAGCAGAGCACTGGTAGCAGTGCAGGGGCAGCAGTAGGGGCATCCCAGGAAGGAAAGCACAATGCTGACCTGTGTTTGAAATCCACAGAGAGGCAATTCCCACAGATCTGCCATTTTCTGATCTCGCCCCATCAAGGTCCCACCTCACAGGATCCTGCTAAATCCTGTCCTTAGGAGAGGAGGTGGTGGATGTAGGTGAAGGGGGACATTGCCTGGGTCCAGCCGAGATTTCATCTCCAAACACTTTTCTGGTTGGACTTTCTTTAGTGCCACCTCAGTTGTCATCGTCGTGGTGGCATCTGGGCACAGGCTACAGTATTGGTCTCCCTGGTCTACTCCAGGAGCTGCAAAGAGTTGCAGCGCTGGATCAAGCCCAGGTATCTGCCCCAAGAGCTCTGGCCTAAGCCTCTTCCACTGTGGTAGCACCAAGACTGGGGAAACCCAGGGATCTCTGCTTCTAGTGAGGCACTTCTTACTCTTCATGGGCAGGAGCCTCTGAGATTGTCCTCGTTTTGCTTGGGATAGAACTAACTTTCTTCTGAGTGCTGCGTTTGGGATTTAGGGTGAGAATAATATTGATAGCAACAACCAAACCATCAGTCATATGGTATTTACCCTACCTTTTCAGTCTCATGCTCAGCCAGCGAGGAGCTGCACAAGAAGCTGGGGGGGAACACAGCCAGGACAGCCGACCTGAACTGGCCAGAGGGCTATTCCACACCACAGAATGTCCTGCCCAGTGTGTAAACTGGGGGAACTGCTGGTGGCTGCTGGGAGACAGGCTGGGCACAGATCAGAGGGTGGTGAGCAACTGTATTGGGCATCACTTGTTCCACTTGGGGTTTATATTTTTTCATTACAATTATTATTATAATTAATATTATTACATATTACTTTGTCTCAATTACTAAACTGTTTTTACATCAAATCAAAAGTTTTTTTCCCCCATGCCCCTTGGAGGGTGGTGTGTGACTGAGTGGCTGTGCAGTGTTTAGTTGTCAGCTGGGGTTATACCAGGACAGAGGTTCACAGCAGAAGGTTGGTGCATGCAGATAGCAGATTGTTAGTTCTGTATTTTTGTCCTTTGTCATGCAAAACACCCCAAAAGAGCTGTGCTGTGCATTTAGGGACACCTACTTCAATCAAGAAGAAGAAATTCCTTTCTGAAAGCCAGCTCAGTTCCTCAGACTGGAGAAAAGTTGGGTTTTTCAAGAGATTGGTGTCTGGGGACCTCTTCCCTGGAATTTTGTGTTTTGGAGGGGGTAAATATTGTGCTTTGGTTTCCTTTTTGATGTGTCTCCCAAAAAATTTTAAAAAATCAGCTCTCTGGGAGCTGAGTTGCATAATTGCAGCATTTGTGTGAGAAATACAAAATTTCATGTAGAATTGCAGCACAAAGACTCAGGAGAGTTAAAATTCAGCTCTCATGTGCTAGAGGTCTCTGCATGTTGGAGCCACAATGGGTAGGAAGGCTTAAGGAACGCTGGGGTCCTTGAGCAAGGCCGGACCCACACGGGCTCTGAGTGGTTTTGGGGAGACAACCAGGGCTGGGAGGTTTGTCCCATACCCAGTGTGGGCACAGACAGTACATCACAGGAGTGACCTACTGCCTCCTCAACCAGTGCCTGGACATGGAGGCCACAGGGCAACTCCCAAGCTCCCAAAGCCCTTGGTCCACAGCAGGGTGTGATCAGACCCCTGGGACCCTCCTGCTCCCAGGGAAAAAGGCTTCAGCAGTGGGCAGTGGAAGCACCTCAACAAACATGTTCTTCTCAGCATTGGTCTGTCAGACATGCTCCAAACAAAGCCTGCCTGGATTTGGCACATCAGCCAAGCAACTGTGACTGAATGCCCTTCCCATGAAAATGTTTCCTTTTCCACAGTGAGCCCTTTCTCTGCGACTTCTGCTCCTTTTACACTGTTCTCGCTGTTCCAGATGCCGCTTTTTTTCCCCCCACCCTGTCAGGCTGCTGTGTGGCATTACAGTTTTATTTTAAAGGACTGGCTGAGCCAACCATGGCACTCTCTTTTTTTAAACCTTTTTTTCTTTTAATATAAACAAGCCCAGAAAACCCTTGATCTGAGAGCTTGGTCAGGAAACTCATTCAAGGTCTTGCCCAAGGCTAAAGCCTTGTCCAGGACCTTGGAAATGCATCCAACATTGGTGTTGCAGTGCTTTGAGTGGCACTTTAAATGGGCAGCTTCACAATTTCCAACCCCCTGCTGCAAGTGTAGCGTGACCAGATCTGCAACACAGATCCAGGGCCAGGGGCTAAGGCTGCAGGGGATGCTGGGCCTCCTCACTGCCCCATAGAACAGGGAACGATGACTGCCCAAGTCTTTGCCCTGAGGTTCCATGCCCTGCAGCCCCTGCCACAGTGCTGGCCGTGGATGGCTCTCAGAGCCAGCTGGTAGCGAGCACACAGAGCAAGGCTCCTGCCCTGCAGCTAGCTGCCAGCAGTGCTTGCACACTTGGGCACAGCTCAGACACAGCCTGGATACAGTGCCAACACAGACACAGCTCTGACTGGCTCAGACACACTCGAACACAGCTCTGACACAGTCGGACACGCCTCGGACACAGCCCACCATGGCCCCACCAGGACTCGGGCGGGAGCAGGGGCTCACAGATGTGTCTGGTGTCTCCCACAACCCTGGAGTGAGGGGCTGGGCTGGAGGGCTTTGGGCAGGCCCAGGTCAGGCAACTCACAGGGGCAGCATCAGGAGCCTCTGTGGGGTGGCATCATGGCAGCATCAGGGTTGCTCCATGGAGTCCCATACACATCCCTGGCCAAACCAGGGGCCAAAGGACTCTTGACTTGGCCCAAGCACCATTGCCTTGCTTGGCCCACACCAGGCAGGCTTCTGTACACCGACAGAGAAATTGCCCAGAAATGACAAAAGCCCCGGGTTTTGTCCAACTTTGAAACCTGCTGTGGCCCTGGGGGCTGGCCAGGGCAGCTGCCCCAGCCAGGCGGTACCAGGGTGCTTTCAGGGAGGCAGCCTGGGCTCTGCAGCCCTGGCCTCCTCCAATAACAACACAACAGCCCAAAGTTTATCTGACTTTTATTTACATCATTGCACAGCCCATTTCCCCAGAACACACTGGAACGTGGTGGGTCAGACACCGATTGCCCACATCCACGAGCTGAACATCTCCTCTAGGAAGGAGGACAAGACTCAAAGAGTCACTACTGGGTCTTGCAGGGGCACATCCAACATCTCCAATTATTGGCAATGAGATTAAAGCCAAGGATGCTGAGTGCAGCCACGGCCACACAGCAGCACAGGACTGGGCCCCCACTGCCCCAGCCAAGGGCTTCTGGCTTTCTCAGTTGCATATTTGGATTGACAGCAGGTTTCTTAACTGGAACACTGGCTCCATGAAGTCCTTACCCTGGAGATGTGCTATGGGAGACAGCATCCCTCATCACCTGCCAGAACTCGGTGCATTGCAAGGCCAAGCCCCTGGGAGGCAGTCAGGGCTGGGAAAGTTAAACCACACCCCTGTTTTTCTTCACTGGTGGTGTCATGGTGACAAGGGGGTTGTTGGGAAGGGGCTGAAGGAAGGGGCACCCAGAACAAGGCACAGAGCAGTGGTGCAGAGCCTGCTGCCATGGAAGGGGTGTGCAGGGCAGGGAGCGCCTGTGTGGGAATGGGATGGGACTGGAGCAGGGACTGTGACTGGAGCTGGGCTGCAGCAGCCTCTCCACCAAGAGAACCAGAAGCAGAGTAATGCCTGCATGAGTGCATGACTGGGAAAAGGGCAGACACCCACGGCTATGTGGAAGAAGTGAAGGGACAGTCGGGGGGCTGGCCAAGAGAGGGGAGCAGAGATGTGCAGCCTGGCTGTAGCAGAGGACATTGACCCCACAGTCACACTTGCCTCTCATGCTTGGAAGAGAGACCAGTTCAGAGCAGCCCTCAGGGCACAGAGAGGCTACTGCCAGATACGTAGGGGTATCCCTAAGCTGCACCTGGGAGAGGAGATCAAAGAGTGCAGACAGAGACCAGGGTCCAGAGCTGGAGCAATCCTGTTGGGCAAGATGGCACACTGGTCCCTGCTGCTCAGGCCACCACCAACTTCCAGCTCAGGATGAGGGACCACATAAGGGAACACATCCTGCTTGGCAGCTGGAGAGGAGGAGGAAGTGCACATGATGCTTTGAATTCAGGAAATTACAGATCTCCATCTCGCAGGGCATTGCACTGACCCATTTGTGTTCAGCAAAGGGGCAGAGGGACATAGTGCATGACCACCACCACTCACTGCAAGGACACAGGTCCCTCAGAACTTCCCTCCTGCCTGTTCTCTACACTCACCACCATGGAGCCAGAGCCCAGGCTCCAGCAAAGCAGCTGCACACACCTCTGGAGCACCTGGCAGGGCAGCATCACCACCAGCATCCTCACAGCCTGTGCCACTCAGGAGGCTCAGGAAAACTCAGCACCAGGCACTGTCTGGCGGGGTGAGGAGGTGGCAGAGGCAAAGCCAAACCAGGGGGACTCTTGCAGAGGGGGCATTCCAAGACAGAGGGCTTTGAGAGCTGCATGTGCTGGAAATGCAGGTGAAAGGAGGAGGAGGAGGAAGAGGAGGAGCAACACTGGCCCCATAGGACAAGGGACCCAGAGCCTGGTCTCTGGGAACCAGCAAACTAGGGGGTTTCACTAGAGGACACAACGGGCAGGCAGCGCTACCAGGGATGAACCCAATCCCAGGAGCTCCTCTGGAATGTGCAAATAAAGCGCAGAGACAGCCAAGAGCACCTGCGTCCTGCCAGCGCCACAGGGCATGGCCTGTCCCCTAAGGTACGTGTGAAATCGATGCTACAGGAGGTCCAGCCTCAAGGTGGTGAAAGGACATCAGCAAACAGAGACTCCAACTCCCACCTTCTGGGGTCAGGAAAGCTCCTTTCTCAATCTTTTCAAAGCAAAAGGCAATGGTGGGTTTAACTAGTATGGAGCCATCTCTTCCCACCCTCGGATTCTCCATCTACCTTTGCCAGAGAGACCACGGGCTGAGTGCATCTGAGTCCTGGGGATGAGACAGGATCTTAAGGAAAGCATTCTGTGAGATCATGTCTGCACTGGAAAAGATTCTCTCATTCTGAAACTGATTTTGAAATTCTCAAAATTACAGTACTTTACACTACAAAATGTCTCCATTCGGTATTACATCATTTTACTCCTTCTGGGATTTATAATAACTATTAAAACCACTCAACTTTCTAGAAAGGACAGAACACCACAAAAGAGACCAAAGAATAACAGGAAGGCTACTGCAGTATATCAAAACCAATTTAGTGCAAAGGAGAAGGGGACTTTAAAGAATAGTTGATGAAAAGTGTTCTTCATATGCTCATTTGGAGAAAAGGCATTGATTTAACCTCTGAATGAGATCAGGCTGCCAGCTTCTATCCTGAAGCTTAGAACATCAACACAAAAGGATTGAAACACAATAAGCATGGCCATTAAAAAATAATATTATATATCGATACATATATGTAGAGAGAGAGGGAGATGGGTTTTTTTCCATGTGTGGTATTTTGTTATAGGAAAGTGTCCCTGCAGACAGGCATTTTCTGCCATCAGGCTCTTCTGGGCCATTTCACCCACAGATGTTGATTATGTGTCTCTTTGCCAAGGTCTAAAGCACGTGCTGAGCGCAGAGTCCCTTTGGGTGGGATGATTTTTTCAGTGCCCCCACAGCTGCCACGTTCCCTGGGCCTGTGGGGACGCTCGACCCTCCACCTCGGCCGGCCGCGGGACGGCTCAGACAGTGGTCTCATCCGCGGTCTTCTTCATGAGCTTGGCGGAGAGGAGGGAGTGGGGCACGGGGTGAGGGCTGCGCGAGGCTGGGATCATCAAGCGGACTTTCTGGTTGGTCCTTCGCCACTCCGAGTACAGCTGGCAGTGGTAGCGGAACGAGACCTGGCGGGCGAGAACGCAGCGCTCTGTCACCAACCCCTGCCACTCGTGCTGGAGCACACGCAGGGACAGGCCAATGCCCACACCCCTCTGCCTCTGGGGACCCCTTATCCTGAGGCAAGGGAGACAGCACTGACCCCGGCACGGTTTGGGGCACGCCACGTCCCCAGCCTCTGACAAGCAATCAATTCCTTCCTGGTGACACCAGGCTGAGTGAGGCACAGCCAAAGGAGCCTTCTGGGCAGCACCAGCAGAGGGGGATGGGGTTTGCTTCAGCTGGGTTTGAGTCCGGGCTGGTGAAATGTGGTGGGGATGAGCTGCAACTTGCCCCTTCATCCAGCCCCAGGCTGCAGCCACCACCTTGGGTGAGCAAAACAAGGGTCTGAATCCAACCAGCCTCCTCCCATCTCACAGATCCCAGGGGACCTTCTTTGTCCTGCACAAAAACGTTCCCTCCTTTGTCTGCAACAACAGGACAGCAGCTGGACTCATTTTTTCCTGACAAAATGTGGCCTGGGAGATTTGACAACCGGAGGGAGACAGCGAAGGATGCAAAGGCTGGAGGGACCCGGAGCAGCCCAGCAGAGGCAGGAGCTGGCCCTGCAGTTTCAGAGCAGCCCCGCGAGGGGAGCTTTGAGCTCTGCTTAAATACCGAATCCAGTCAGCCACTGATCTAAACCAGGCTTTCTTACAGGAAGCATTTAGCTGGCAACTAGGACATAGCAGGAAGTGCATCTGACACAGAAAAGTCAGTAAAACTATTACTTCTGGATGGGTCTACGACACATTTTATGAGAAATGAAGTTGTACCACTGTGGCACTGAGGTAATTGAGCTTATTGATCTGTGCACACCCCTCCTTCCAGTTGCAGAGGGATTGAGCAATAAGACTGCTGACAAACTCATCTCCCAGTTCTCAGAGAATGGGGAGCTAATGGTGGAGACCTCAAGGAAGACTCCTGCTCCTCACGAAGGAGCTGCAGCCTCTCTCACAACCCTCACATTGGTTACAGCCATGAAGCCCCTCCCACATATCAGCCCCTTGTACTGCACAGCCCAGGGTTGAATGAGCTGAATATGTATAAAGGGGCTTCACCTAATGTCCTCCTCTGCTCAAGGAAAAGTGAAGCACAGCAGAATTAGAGCCATTTTAGTCAGGACTTGTTACTGCCAAACACTTTTCCTTTTCCTCCAGGTTTCCAGCTCCTCCCCACCAGTCCTGAGATAGAGAAGATGGAAACACTTCCTCTTAAGGTTTCCAATTTTAGCTTGGCTTCCTAGGGAAACAAGCTTCATGCAGGAACATGGAGCATGGAAACTTTCCTCCATGGCTCCCATGCAAGGAGTGGCTCCAGCTTTGCCCCCAGGCACTCTTGCCCCCAGAGCAGAGGCTGCTGCAGCACCAGCTCATCCTGCCCTGGCTCCCAGGTCTGTGACGGAGAGTTGTAAGGAGTGTCCAGCCCCAGGGGAAGGGGTTACTCTGAGAAACTGGAACACAAGACAACAAGGAAATGGACTAGGGAATTTCTATTGCCCACAGGACTGCCAGCTTTTTGGGGTCCCACAATTTCTACTGCATCAAGTGCACTTCTTCCCTTCCTAAAATGGTGTTTCCCTACAAGCAGTTTGAAAAGGGCATTGACAGGGCATGAGCACACACAGGGCTTGGAACAGGAGAGCCAAAATCAAGATCCAAACCCAGAAGTCCACCCAGCAACACAAGACAGAAAAAGTGAGTGGGAAACAGAGGGAAGTCTCTGGCCTGGCAGCCCCTGGAGAGAGCAGCCATGGGGCCCTGGGGAGGGGCCAGTCAGCCCCACTGAGCCTCCACTTGTTTCACACCCAAACCCACATTCACTGTCCTGCTCTTCTCAGCTCCCTGCAAGATACAAGCTCCTTGGCCCCTAATTCAGCACGTCCAGAGATGCCAAACAAGGCATCTTCAGGAAGCTCTCTCCCACCAGGGATCAGTTCAACACCCAGACTGGCTCAAGTGCAGGTTCCCAGCAATCCTCAGTGCTCCCCACACAGCAGTGGGCCAGGGCAGGCTGGCTACCAAGCCTTGACTCAGGGCTGACCACACAACCCAGCATCGGAGAAGCCACAGGTTTCCCCAGGGCCAGAGAGTTCCTTCCACACACCTTAAAAATACTGCGTAGAAGTTTGTTTAGTTGTGGCCAGAGACCCCCCCCAAAGGCCAGTCTGCACCCCAGCTGGGCACACCCAGTCTGCGCTAAGCAGCAAAAGCACAGAGGGACGTGGTGGTAAATTATTTAGGAGTCAAATGTGTTCCATATTTTACTTTTCCCCTGCACTGCCCAGGTACCAAGTTTGTGTTTCTTCTTGAACGACAGATGGGCCACTGCCTGACCCAGCCCCAAGCCCTTCTCACCCAGCCCCAGCCCCGTCCCAGCTCTGGCACATCTGTGCCAGATACCTGACACCTTGGGGAACACTGTGACAGTCTGGAAAGCAGATGACCAGGAAGTAATTCTCCATTCTCAGCAACAACTTTAACTGCTTGCACATGAAGATAACTAAATGGACATTCAAGTGGGAGAGCCCAAGGTGTTCTCACACAGGGAGGCAGAAATAGCAGGTGGCACTGATGAGGTGCGAGCCACTGCTTCCAGCTCTTGTTTGAGCAGGAGCAGGACCCTGGCAGCTGGCACTTACCAGTGTCCAAAGGACGTAGATGGTGAAAAGTGCTATAGTGAGTGCTATGAGTCCAACGGCCTCCAGCCGGCTGTTGAATTGCAAGTGGTCCTGGGCGCCGCGCAGACACAGCCAGCCCGAGATGGCCGCCAGCGGAGTGATGAACAGGAAACACACCATGTCACAGAACAGGGTCCTCTTCTCATTGCGGGGCCCAGGGTCCTTCAGCCACTGTGGGAAGGATGGGAGAAGGGGATCAGTGTGACAGGCAGCACGTACGACAGGTAGGCAGAGCTGGGGAACTCTCGCCTGCCCTGTGCAGCCTGGGTGGACCTGCCTGACTCACAGCAACCTTCTCCAAAATGGAACCAGAGAGTGTCAAGTCTAGGTTTAAGTACAACTAACAAGGGAAATGGAAGAAAGAGTTAATGAATGTGTACAGGGGAAGGCAGTCATGAATACAGAAGCTCCTGGGCTCTCCTCTGGAGCAGTGAGGAGCAGGCATTGCAGGACACCAGTTCAGCAAAGCCTGGCTTAATATGGATCTGACAGTTCTTGGACTGAGCTGCACCAGAAACAGACCCAGGACTCTAACTGGTGAAGGGGCTGTGAGAAACAGGGGCACTGAGGTCTGCAGCAAGGCCAAGCTATAAGAGCATCTGTCCCAAGTCTAGCCCCCGGGGTCCTTTGGGAGAATCGCTGCATTTTAGAGTGTCACAGGAAATTTCCAAATGTTTCCTTCTTTTGGGAGTCCTGACTTGCTTCCACTGTGGGTTCATTTTAGATACTTAAATTCAGCAATTGTTCTATTTTCCTGGGATTATGCTATTTTCAGCCTTTCCCTTCCTTTTTTAGAATAGCAAGAAGCTGTGGCTCCTACAGATACCAAACTGTTACAGCACATCTTTACTAGGATCTGTGTGTGCTGGCCTGCAGATTCTTCCTTCTTCTCCTCACAAAGATGACTTCCTCATACAGGATTTTTAAAATTTTATTTTTAAGTAAAACTTGGAGAATATTATTGAAAATGCACAGGCAGAGCACGGAAGAGACTATCAGGGTCTGGGCTGTCAGGCCAATCCTACTGCCGGACTTGGAGTATGGTACCTGCTTTGGAACAGACAGCTTGGGAAGGGAACTCCGCACACAAAGCTCCTTTCCTACTCAGAAACCACCCTTTAAGGAGCAATACAGAAGTGGTGGTGACAAGTATGCAAGAAATTATGAGTCCTCAGCGAGGTAACCTGAGGACATGGCTGGCCAGAGACATGCAGAGAGAGCAGGCCCAGAGGGAAGCAAGGCAGGGGCACACAGGTGAGTGCAGATTTAACTGCAGCAGGGATGTTCAGTGAGACAGAGCAAAAGGGCAAGAATGGGACTGGAAGCACAGCCAACTTTTGTGGAAATGGGAAAGAGAAGGGGCAGCTGGCAAACCTGGGCATGGAGTAAGGGGGTATCTGGGTTGGTTAGAGCCACAGGAACAGCAGGTTCTGCAGCACCTGGGATGGGACACTGAGCTGGCCATGAGCAGAGGAGAGGATGCTGCAGTGACAGGTACGAGCCTGGCCCAGAACTTCAGCTGGGAGGACTCATAACCACAATATTTTAGGGATATGACCTGAATCATCTAAACACTTCTGTGGTAACAGCCAAGGAACTTTCATTGATTCTAAAGCCATTTGGAGCATGACTTGAGGAGCAGACAGCCAGAAGAAAACCTCAAAGAATCACACAATCAGTAAGGTTGGAAAATACTTCCAAGATTGTCAAGTCCAACCATGAACCCAGAACCTCCTCTAAACCATGTCCTCAAGTCATCCACACATTTTTTGAACACTTCAAGGGATGGTGGCTCCACCACTGTCCTGGCAGCCTGTTCCAATGCCAGACAACCCTTTCCATGAAGAAATTTTCCCAATATCCAACCTAAACCTCTTATGGCACACCTTGAGGCTGTTTCCTCTCATCCGGTCCCTTGTTCCCTGGGAGCAGAGCTGGACCCCCACCTGGCTGCATCTTCCTGTCAGGGAGCTGTAGAGAGCCAGAAGGTCCTCCTTGAGCCTCTTTTTCTCCAGAGTGAGCCCCCCCCCCAGCTGCTTCTGGTGCTCCAGACCCTTCCCCAGCTCTGCTGCCCTTCTCTGGACATACTCCAGTGCCTCAGTGTCTTTCTTGGACTAAGGGGCCAACCCCAGGATTTGAGGTGGGGCCTCACTAGTGCCCAGCACAGGAAGATGGTCACAGTCCTGGTCCTGCTGGCCACACTGTGGCTGGTAAAGGCCAGGTGCCATTGGCCTTCTTGGCCATCTGGCTCAAATTCAGCCACTGCTGACCAGCACTACCAGGTCCTTCTCCACTGGGCAGCTTTCAGAGAAGGCAGAACTGTTGTTTGGACAGGAGATGGGAGAAGGGAAGCAGACCTGCAGGTCCCCCCTTGTGTGGGGACAATGAAGACAACATATCCAGTCTGAGCAGTCCTGGGAGGAAGTGAGGGTGGACAGCAACTCACAGGCACAGGAAAGCTGCTCCCATACACAGCACCTGCTGGGCAGCCCCAGTGCTCAAACCCAGCCATGTGCCAGGCTCTCCCCAGTCCAACCAGGACAGGGCTACCTGGTGACACAGTGCTCAGGTGAGTGCCAAATCACCCTGTCTGCACCAAGTTCCCTCTAGCAGCAAGCCCAGAGCACTCCATTCTCTGCAACAGGACATGTTGGGGCACTTTTGACCCTTGTACAATAAGAAGCTCAGGCAGATAGGTATTTTAGTGCATCTTAATTCTATTTATATTCCTTGTGACTCTTGAAACTCCTTCCTCCTCCCCAGGATGGGAGACAAACATATAAAGGCAGGAAGCAAAATAATTTCCTTTTGAAGTAGTTGATTTACTTTGCCAATATGAACTGACACAGTAACAAAATGGAACACAACAAGCCACTCTAAGGGTGCCACATTTCTGTCACAGCAACACATTGGTGCATACAGGACTTTAAATAAACTTTGCAAACAATCCGTAAAGTGGTCAAGTAGATTAAACAATTTTTGTAGGGAAAACTATCAAGTAAGCATGGGAAAGCAACAAAAGCACAACTTGGTCTTCTTCCAGCAGCTTCCATACTGCAATCATGTCTGAGACTGAAAGGAAAGAGGCAGAGGTGGCTGCTTGCTGCCATTTGGGCTATGAGCTGAGTCCTAGATCCTGCTTGAAACAACTTCTCTCTGCTTGTGTGACAGAATTCTGGGTACAACCATATTTCTTTGCCCTCCAGCATGATCCTGAGGCTTTTCCAGATACTAGGATCAGCAGGGTTGTGGAAGGGAGCTCATTTCTTAGAGCCACAGCAGGGCTATGGAATGATGAGAAGCTGACCTTTGGGTGCTGGAGTGTCCATGAAGCTTGAGTGAGCCCAGGTGATGGGAGGCAGGAGGGGAGCAGGCAGTAAAAGGCACCAGGACATCATCAGCTCCTCTGGAAGCCAAGAGCAGAACTCAAAGCACATCAGAGCAGTCTCTCAGCCTGTCCATCCCAGCACCTGCTGCTCCATATATCTCAAGCCTGGGCTGCGTTCTGCCCCTTAGGACCAAAGGGAGTGGGCAGAAGAGGGACTCTCCCAGCAGCCCTGAGCACCTTGCACTCTGTCTGGGGGCTTAAAAATGAGTATTTTAAAAACTAGCTTTCCCTGAGTCTTACAGCTGACTGACTATGTGTGCCTAAATGTCCCTGGCTGTGAGCTGTCAGCCCATAAACATAAATCATATGTGTTCATGTGTTCATAAACACATCCCATGCAGCACTCAAGTGCAGCACAGGATGGGCACTGGAGGGACCAGCACTCTCCAACCAGCACATGCTCATGTCTCTCCCTGCCTTGCACCAGACCACTTGCTCTGGTGGGCATTAGTCAGGACCAGTGTGACCTGCCAGCCTCACCACCTGACCCTGCCAGCGTTCCCCACGAGCTTCACAGCTACAGCATGATGGCAAGCCACAGCACCACACAAGTATTTGGCTGCATTATAAAACATCCCACATGCCTTCTGCCCACCAAACAGTTACCCTCTGGCTTCTCAGGTGTCTGTTGATTTTCCTTCCACTGCTGACCTGGTGCCTGGCTATAAAAGCCAGAAAAAAATCACATGAACTTGATCACAGCAGCACTATTAGCCCTGTCACTGTACTGAGAAACATGTTGAATCAAAAAGTACAGCTTCAGATGAAGAACTCTCATCCCTTCTCTGGGCCGCATCAAAACCTTTCTGCCCATCGAGCTCCATGGGCAGCCCCAGCAGAACGGTCCTGTTTCCTTCACCAAGGTGGGAAGGGATGTTTTCTGACAGACTACCCAGAATTCAGGAAGCCAAGACCCAGAAATGCCCCTAGCCCTGCAAGCAGAGCAGTTAAATGCTGCCCCTCCTCATCCTCCTTTCCCCAACTACCTGCCAACAATGTTCCACAGACCTCCACAAACCAAATCTCTCCTTGTACGGGCATGAAAGCCTTCCCTACATCCTCAGCTGCTGGGAAGCACAAGGCTCTGGACTGACCCAAGAGATTCAGGAGCACTAGAAATGGTGGACAGGAGAGGAACAGACCCAAGCAGTGCTGCAGGTCACTGTGACGCTTTCCTCCAGAGCAGCACGTGCTTCCATGGTTGGTGGCACCATGGCAAATGCCACACCACGACAGGCGCCAGTATGGGATCACAGCACTGCCAGCAGCTGCACCTTGGAGAAAGCTCACTGGTCTTCTGGATCAGCACAGCAGAGACAGGGGTGGACAAAGCAGTGAAGATGGACAGGTAAGGAAGACCAGTGCTGGTGAGTATCAAGAGTGCAGGGGTGAAGTATTTCCCATTTTGGCCCCAAAGAGGCCATTGCTTTATGCAGAGCAGTGCCCGGGACTGCACAGAGAAGTGCCAAGAGGATCTCACTGGACCTTTGGACCTTTAACCAGCATCTCCAGACAGCAAACTCAAGTAGAGAGAAAGGAAAATATTAGAGGGGTAGGAACTCAGCTGGAACCAAGAAGGACTTGTTTTTCACTAGATCCAGGAGTCTAAAAGAGGTGTGCATTGAGCAAGGAGAGAGGTGGGCTGGGGAAAGGTAGAGGAACACGGATCAGACAACCGTGCAGTGAGCTCAGCAGAAGAGTTCTAGAAAAGCAAAGGGAAAAGTCTGTCTGCAAGGAAGATAAGGCTGGAGGAAGGGTGGGGAGAGCTTATATCACAGCTCAGTTCTCTGAACTGGAGGGGGGGCAGTGAGCGCTGCGCCAGGCGCTGCGCCCAGAGGCAAAACTTCTTTCCCTAATAATGTAAGCAGGAGTAACATCACAATTCCTGCCTGCCAACCTCCCTTTTCGTGTTCCAGGGACATCTCTGCAGCACCTCCCACAGCCAGAGGTGCAACAGACTCAGGAGACGAAACAGAAGGGCTGCACAGACCCATGGGAGGTGTCCCCTACTCTAGCATGATCCACACAGTCGAGCAACTTCTCAGAGAATTTCAAACACATTTCATTGCATGTGACATTGTGTTTGAAAATTGTACTTTCAAGAGACAAAAAAATAATCCACTGATCTACATAAAACATCCAGTTTAAGTGAACCAAAAGTATTAGCAATCATTGAAAAGTAATCATCTTTAATCAAAATTGCACCATAAACTCCAAGAAAAACAGCAGGAGCAAAAAACTGTCAGGCTCCTGTACAGCACAGCACTCTTGAAAGGAGGAGCTGTTTTGAGGAGGCAAAGGAGCACACCAGAATCACTAAAGCAGCCCATTTATAAATAAAGCTGTTAAAACACACAGTGCTGGAAAACACCAGCACTGAAGACATGGAAGCAGAATTTTCTTTCTCATCTCTGATGAGATTTGCTTGCAAGGACAGAAATAGGGAAACAAAAGGTGTGGCTGGACTGCTCCAACAGTGACTGGCTCACCAGAGAAATCTTTTTTGGAATTAGCGAGATCTCTTAAATGAGTTTTGCCTTAGCAAATGTATTAAATGCTTGCAGAAGCATTATGATCAAGTCCTGCATTATACTTGTTAGCTTTCACTATGAGGGTATGTTGACTTTCAACCTCCCAGTAATTTTAGCAAAGACAGTCTCTTTGGTATCTGCACCAGCAGTTTGTGTTCTCTCTCAGAGCAGAGACCTGAAACCTCCTGGCTCCTCTCCCTGGTATTTACATGATGTGTGAACAAAAATACACCTTTCCTCTGGAGTATGGAGTGATTTTTGCTGGGACTGAACAGCTGCTGCTCTGACACCTGCCTGACCTGCAACCCCGGGACATTTCTGCAGAGACCTGGGCTGGCAGCACAGACCTGACCCGACCCCCTCCCCATGCCAGGACTGTGCCTCGAAAACCAAAGCTGGCTCACAGCAGGGGCAGATGGCCCCAAACAGGAGTCTTTGGGCTGCCGAGGTGGTGTTTCTCTTCAGCCCATTGAGAAACACTCAGAGGGGATAAAATTAAAAATAGCTTGAAGCTATAACGTTTTACAAGCAGTTAATGAACTGAACAGAGAAATGAGAGGGTGGGTGCCACAGCAAAACACACAAAATAAGGCGGCCATGGAAAGGAAATACTTTTGCTCCTAACCTAGGAAAGTAAAAATGGGCAGGAGTGGGCTCAGGTACACCAATACAGACCAACCCACACACCCACTTCCCTCTGTGGGCAGTGGGTTTCAACCAGGGAGAAGGGCAGGAGCTGTGTAGAAGGGCTTGTGGCTACAGAAACACAGCCACACTGTCACACTTGGTAACACTTTCTGGAAATACACAAGGCATACAATAAAGTCCCAAACAGCTCTGCTTGAAGCCCCCAAGGTACAGTATCTCCAGCAGGAAGACCTAGGTTGTAAGAGAAAATAGGTTTGTGATAGATTTTGTCCCAGACCAAAGAGAAGAGTTTATGTGGAAGGGAGAACATTAAGGACAGAAGCAGGGGAGGCAATATTTTGACTCATACACAAGTTGCCTGTAACACCATTTATCCTGGTTCTCTTATAGCCAGGAAGAGGCAGGCTCCTCCAGACAAGCTGACACATCCTATCTTAGCCTTCTAAGGAGGCAGGAATTAATTGATCACAAGAGGTATTCCCTTCTCTCCATACACTATATAGGACTTTAAAGAACAAGGTCTGGCTGAGGCACATGTAAGGAATGAAACATTAGGACAAATAAACTCAATCACGCCTAGAGAACTGTATGATCACCTGTGGCCTGGGAGAAAGAGCTGTCTAGGCTGCAGCAATCCTTCAGGTCCAAAGGCCTGTGCTCCTCCTTCTACCATGCTCTGGACAGCAAAGGTACAGATACTCCCTGAAGAAGAATCCTGGGCAGTATCTGGGCATTTCCTGTGCATGATATTATTACAACAAAGATGAAAGTACTTCCTCCAGGAAAGCTGTGTCTGCTGTAACTCACACTTCAAACACTTCATCTAAATATCCGAAATCTTCCAGGGAACACAGAAAGTATTTTGCCTTTTTTGACTATGCCAGCCATGCTGGCTGGAGTGTCCTGGAGTCAGATCACTTTCCTGTAAGCATATGGAGGTCCATTAAATTAACAATCACATAGGAAAATCAAGTATTGGAAATACATCACTCTCAAAGGCTTGGCCATTTTGTTCTCTGCTGGGGACATGCTCCTCACTCAAGAACCCTGGTCCACAACTGTCTTATGCTGGAGACCATTTCAAAGCCGAGCAGAAGCCATTCTGTCCTCTCACAGCACAGGCAGCACCGTCCTGCACCTCTGGCTACAAAACTCTCCACCCAAGGCTGCAGGTGAATTCTCCATCTCCACCTGCAGGTGCTCAAAACATGCCCCCAGAAACAGCCCAGTGATCTCACGGCCTGACAGTTTTCAAAAGCCTCTAATGGTTTTTTTTTTTAGCTTTCAAACAGCTTCTTAGTTAAAAAAAAGCTCAACTAGGCTGAACTGCAGGAGATATTTTCCCCACACCCATGGGCCAGCCTGTGGCTGCCAGAGCTGGCTCTGGGCTCAGACAAGTTCCCCACTCTGGGTTCAGAGATCAGGCACACTGGCAGTCAACACTGTTACCATTTTTACATTGAACAGACCACAACATAAATCAATGGCTGCTTCAAGAAAACAAAAATATAATTCTATTAACAAATTATATTTAATCCATACTGGACAGAGCTGACACCTTTCCTTTGTAAAAGAGGCTGCAAAATTCAATTACTGTTTGTGAAGTGCTTGGATGTCACAGCAGTAAGTACCCCAGAGAAGCTTGTAAGAAAATAAATAGTTTGGTCTTGGTGAGCAGGGACACAGCAGGATTAACACAGCAGCATTAATACAGTTAGCTAGTGAGCATCTTCCATCCATGCTCTCCTTCTGGAAGACACAGCCTGTGACCATGAAGACCACACTGTAAGACCAATAGACAGGAGGCCTGAAGTAAAAACTAAGGCAATTTTGGTCATGGCATTTCCTGACTTCTAAGAAATCAGGAAGTTTACACAGAAGCATTTCAACTTTGCCATGTAGCTTCCCCCCAGCACTCACAAAAACGTCTCCTGCAGCCCAAAATCAGCCTCAGGCCCTCTCCTTTTGAAGGATCTCAAAACCACATGAACAAAGCCAGTTCTTAATGAAGCTGATGGTCCCTTCCCAGAGATCAGCTGTGCTTCCCAGTGACTGCCACAGCCACTATGACCAGCTCTAAGTTTCCCCAGGCTGGAAAGGCAGGACATGGCAGAACCAAGAGCAAGAGCTGCTTTCTCCTCAGAGGCCCAGCAGCAGCAGGTAGCATGTTACCAAATTTCCTTGTGGACAGGTGACAGCAAAAGAGAGCTAGAATGCTTGGATAGCCCTTCACACATGGGGCAGACCCTTCTGCCATGCAGTGTGCTCCTGCATCATTCCTAGTCCTAGTCTCCATCCGTTTATCCTCTGCTCTTAATTTCTATTTTGATTTCTTTACAGCTTTACTTGGTGAGCAGTGGATTTGTATCAGGGCTCAACAGCACACTCACCACAAACATCACTTCCCCCAAAGTTTCAAAACACTCCCCACCCCTCCTCACAACCAAGAAGCAGAGAACTTTCCAGATAAGGTGGCTGGGGGAACTGTGACATTTTTAAATGACTAAGCAGCCTCTTTCCCCACCCCTCTTCTCAGAAACAGATGAACAGATGAACAACTTGGAGATGACACTTCGCAAAAGTATTTGGTGAAGAGCTGCAGCCCAGCCTGGTATGGGGATGAGACTGCACCAGACTGCAGGCAGAGTATTAATGGAAAGTGCCAGCCATCTGGTCAAGGGGTTATCAGCTCCTTCCAAAGGGCTCTGCAATAAGGGCAGAGCCTCCATTACCAGTGGGAGTTCCAAAGTGGTCACACTTGGTCAATTGACCTCTAAGCCCCAGCAAACCATGTGGGACGAAGCATACTCACTGTCACCGCCTCTGCCCAGCACAGACTGCAGTGCTGCAGGAGCTCAGACTCCAGGTCACTTTCCATTGACCAGGCTCCAGGCAAGGATCAGAGGGTTTATAGCATGGTGGAAGTAATTCAACAAAACCAGGTGGTCTTTCCAGCCAGGTAATCCATTTTGCTCTAGCAGGAGCCCTCCAGCTGTGGTGCCAGGCACAGAGCACACGTGCTGATGAGCTGAATGGGGCTGTGCAGGGCCGCAGCACACCTGAGTGCTGCAGCCACAGCACTCACTGCTGGTAACCCACCACCACGCTCCATCGCCTGGGGGGCTGCTGCCAGCCCTGAAAGAGGGGCAAGAGCAGCATGCTACCATGGGCTGTGTTAAACCAGGCTATATGCTGCTTTCCATGCCAGGGAAAACCTTACTGCCCCTGAGCTGCTGGCACGTGAACTGCTCTGGGGCTGTACCATGAAGGCAAGCTGCTCTGCTCTGCAGTGGGGATCACTCTCACCGGCTACCTGGTGACTTTTCATCAGGTGCTTACCAGCCTCCAGGTTCACAAGGCACTTTAGGCAAGCTGCTCCCCAGCAGACACCACAACAGAGTAGATCATCCCCTTCACTGTGCTCACAGACAGTCCCAAAACACCAGAAGTAACAAACCACTGGAATCCCAAAGCCTTTGCCAGCTGGTAGTAACGGCTCAAGAAGCCCATTCCTCTCTGAAAACACAGTGGCAGTTCTCCTGTGTTTGAGTTCATTAAATGCTGCTCACCATCACCTCTCAGCACTCAACATTTTTTTCTTGATCACCATACCCTTACAGGGTCTAGTCTAGAGGGGCTTTTCACAAATTTCAACAGGAATTAAAATTGATTGTCCTAGAATGCTCATTCACCCACACTGGAGTACAGACAAGACTTTTCTGTCCCAGTCAGCTCCTCATGCCAGATACAGGCACAGAGTTGGTGTTACAGGAAAAACTCCTCCAAATACACACTGGCCTTTGAGCTTTTATTTGAGTGTGCAGTTTTCCAAGCCTATGCTTGTTATGAGGTGCCACAGCATCGTGAAAGACGGCTGAACACACTCCCACATGTTTGTTTCTGTGGGAATATTTTACCAGCTCTTAGGCTAAAACATCTGAGACCTGCACTCACAATTCAGCCTGCATGAGCCCTAGGAAGATCACTGCCCCTGGGCTTGCCTGCACTGTGTTCTCAAAGCCAAGATACAGCCCTTCCTAAATGTTTTAAAGCAGTGTTTTGCAACCTCTGAAAGAACCATTTTGAGAGATACTCACCAAAGCACCAATTTATACATCTGAGCAGCTAGGAAAGACTAGGTCTTACTGCTGTAAGACCCCAACAGCAGTAACCACTGAGGTAATGCTCATACAAATTACTGTGCTAGATACATGGTTTGGGTTAGCACTGTAGGCTAAAGCCTCCTCCTGTCTGGGGCTGTAAAGTCATGACAGTCAATTGTAAGTCAGTCATTAAAACTTCATATCCACTTTGCAAACTGAAGCTTGAATGCTTCCCCAACTGGTGGACTCTTTTCCACTCCAAGGTTCCTTAGGAGGAGATGGGCGTATGAGAAATAGAGCTGGGGACTGTGGAAAGGAGGAGGGGACAAATATTGTTTCCAGAGGGAGGTGGGAAGAGAAAAGAAGCAACCTCTGGAACTGATGGGAATGGAAACAGAAATGTGAAAAGCAACTTAGAATTCTAGTTGTGACTCAGTTTTGATCTAATTGATGGGACGAGGGGTAGAAGAGACTGGACAAGAGCAGTCACCACTACAAATCTGAAATAACCCTGCCTCCACACATGCTCTGGTGGCAGCCAGCAACAAATCTCTGACAGCTGACAGGTAACAGGAGTCTGTTGCTAAGAATCAGCTCCCAGACCTCCCACTGCTGATGTCTGCAGGAATGTGGGGCTCCCAAAATTGTTAAGTGTAAATGCCCAGCTGCAGGGTGACACTTCTTTGCAGTCATATAGTGTGTTGAAAGAACCCCCAAGCCAAGCCAGCAGCACATTGACACGGGAGAGTTCACACAACTGCAGACATATTAAACCATCTTTTAAAATAAATTCTTAAGCCTTTTGTCTTGTACCTCACTGGTTTACTTATTCCTCTTTTGGGGATGTACACTTGAACTCTGAGGGCAGACAATGGCCTGGTCCATGCTGCCTTTGTTCCCAAAACAAAAAAGCCTAACCCAGAACATACAGTGTTGTATGTTCCAGCTCTGGGAGGCTGATGGACTGATCCCTCTATGGTCAATACAGAGAGGAACATAAGGATCAGCTGAGCCCTGTCCTGTTTTCTCCTTCATCTGGGAGGAGCACAGAGCAGCAGGAAGGAGCAAGGCTTAAAGGCTTTGAAGCACACATCAATATTAGTCATGGGAAGACACATCTTTTACAAACAGTAACAGCAATCACCACATCTCACCTTGCACAACAGAACATGACAAGGAAGGCACATGCAAGAGAGCTGCACTAATCCAACACTGAGATAAGATTAAAACCAGCAGCAAAAAAAAGAATATTTATGAGAACTTCCTACTTCAGTCAGTCATGTTGTGACATCTGCACTCTGATGCTTACACATTAAAGCACAGTCACAAGCACAGTGCTTGCCACTGGCAGGTGGCACGTGGGCAGGGCACAGATAGGAGCTGCCCCAAACACCACTACTGCATGTTTGCAACTACATCACTTGGTCTGACAAGAGACTTAATCTCTCCAAATAGACTCTTCTTTATGAGTACAAAGGTACTGCAAGGAGGAGGAGACACCAAGAACTACAAGAAAAGTAGAGCGATCAGTCATTTTCTCTCAAATGATATGGAAATAAAAATTAAACAGGAAGAAAATGGTACCTCTGTCAAGGGTCTTGGTCTTCTTTCTACAACAAATTCTGTGTGGCAGAGCTCACAGTAACTTGTGTTGGAGGAGGATAACCATTTTTCCAGGCAGCTCTTGTGCACGGTGCCCAGTGTTCCTGTGCAGTCACATGGGGAAAGCAGTCCCTCCCCATTTCCACCTTCATGACAGATTCGACAGATGGGACCATCACTAAAGAGGCAGAACGAGAGACAAACAGAATGAAATCACAGTCAGAGCAGGCAGAACAACACAGCCACAGGGTCTGGTCCCACCAAGCCCCAGAAAGGCACATGAACAGCAAGCAGTGTGTGGCCCAGCAAGCCAGGAGCCTGCTGCAGCAAGAAACCAGTGGACCATGGAGGTGCACAGGACATTTTAGATCATTTAAAATCTGGAAGACCCATAACAAGAAGAGAAGATGGCACATCAGCTTGGCCAGCTCAGCTGGCCCCAGAAGTGACTGCAGCGCATGTCCCACAGTCTTCAGCTCTGCTCACTGTGAGCAAGGTCTGATACCAGACCCAACACCAAGCCTGAAGCATTCATGCAAATCTAGAAGCCCAAAGCAAAGCCAAATGACCCACAGTAGTCACAGCATGCCCCAACCACGTGCAGCCACTCAAGAGGTTGGCAATCAGCTCACATTTGCCAGATCACCTACTCACTCTCAGCCCACCCCAGCTCTGCAGCCTGGGCTGAGCAGGAACTGCACAAAGAACAGCAATATCTCAAGACACAACTGAATGGACCCTGGAAGCTCACCTCTCCAAGAATGTATGTAACCTCTCCCATATGTTGTATTCAGCATATTTCACAGCAAGCAAGCACCCAGACCAAGGTCTCCAGCATACAAACCCTCTGCCCATCACTGCACAGTAACTCTCCAGCATCCCATGGGCACACCCTCGCCAGAGCAACAACTGCTCTGCCGCGTTTGGGCTCTCGGTGGCTGCAGAAATGCTTTGGTGCTTCAGGAACAACACCTCCTTGGCCATGAGTTCCAACTACAGAATCACACAGAACCTCACAGACCTCAGAGAACTGGAGATACCTACCAAAGCAACTAACAAACATTTTTAGATACTTGCAACCTTCCCCACAGGAGGCCAGCTCATCACACTCAAACCATCCATCTGTTCCCATGATATTCCTCACACCTTCAGCTGGCACCACTGACTGTGAACAATTAGTGCTACACCTTTCACTAGACCAGCTTGTTCAAAGCCCCAGCCAAGCTGGCCTGCAACACTTACAGGGATAGGGCATCCCAGCTGGCATCCCAAGGCACAGGTTTCTTAGCAGCCCTGTTCCACATATGCCAGCCCCATTATGAGGATGTTTTGGGCTCCCTGGGAAGCCCCAGATGGCTCTAGACACCAAAGTTTGCTGTTCTCAGCAGTTCAGTTCATCCCTTCAGCATCCACCAATCACTGAGATTATTTAGGAACAAAATGCTGGACAGCAGAGGCTCAGGGCAGGACTGCCTTCCCTGGACCATGGAAACCAGGCCCTCACTAGTATCTCATTTTCCACCTTCCAAACAGCCATTTCTTTCACACAGTTTTCCCCTTACATCCAGAGCTGCCCAGATTTGGGGGTGCAAGAGAAGGTGAAAAAGGAACATCTTTATTTCAAAGACCCTATTTTAAGTCCTCTCAAAATCCAAGTGAGCGATATCAGGTATCACCTTTTTCTAAATACTGTTGACAGAACAAAAGCCACACTGAACCCATATCATAGTTCACACTCCACTGCTATTCTGACTTCAAAAACCCCCACCTGACTGCAGAAGTTTGTGGGATTGCAACACAACAGCCAAAGCAAGCACTTAGCAATCTTCAAAAGCAGCAGCACCACTTCTATTAGTTTGCACAGAAAGCAAGAGTGAGGCATGGAAGCACAGCTCAAGGAAAAGGAGCACACTGGGGGGACATGAAGGAAAGCTAAAGGAGAAGCAAGATTCCTCTCTTTGTGTGCCACAGGAGATCTCTACCACTTTCAATTCAGTATTTAGCTGGTTTCATCCCAATTGGACTTTTATGCATAATTAGGGCTGTGAAGCAAATTACACCCAATGCACACCATCCCCTTCTCTCTGCCAAACATCACTGGTGAACCACTGACCCATGTTCTCTCCTCCTTTTTACATGCCTTTTATTGAGGGGACTCCTTCAGCCAAGACAATCCCTGCAAAAGGTGTAACAGGAATCTGGGGAGGTGGTGGAAACCTCATCCTCAAAGATCCTGGAAACTACATCAAGCAAGACTCTGAGCAGGCTTGCTCTAAAAGGAAGCTGGACCAGACATCTTATGGAATTCCCTTCCAATCTGAATTATTTGATGATTCTGTAACATTTATTGCCATAAAATGCTGTACCAGAACAGCCCGCACACAGAGCCCTAGTGACACAGACAATCCCATACAGCTTCCAGTGCTCTCATGCATCTGTCATTTCCTAAGAAAAGCATCTGTAAGATGTTTCACCCGTTCTCTTCCTGTTTGAGAAGTTTCATATTTCCAGAGCATTACTATAACCTTGGCTACCAACAAACAACCCAAAATGAAAAAAATTGCTGACAGTGTGTGAAAAAAAATTCTTATCAGACTTCATTTTCCTTCCTCTCTTTCCCCCCTGGGTGGGGACCTGCTCACACTCCCACATGATACACACTCAGACACAGTTTTCCAGCAGGCTGAAGACATCATATCAGTAATTCAACATTCCAGTGCAGTCACACTGCTCCTGGCTTTGCTGTGGTAAGTGGTGGTGATAAGGATAAAACTGAAACCCACCACCAAAAGAAACAAACTGGTGTCCATGTAGGAACATAAGGAATCCTGTTAGGGTTTTTTAACCTGTTTCCAGGCAGTTTTCCCACATAATTATTACACCCCCACGAGTTCTAAAGGGTGCAACAACTTATCACGCTATCTACTGCCAGAGAGCAAGCCCAGCTACTTTCATATTTTTATTGACCTGCTCCAGGTTTGCTGGATACATCAATTATGTTTTCCTCTATTCTCATCCAGCTGTCCTGCATCCCTCCCACATGTCTGCAGTCACTGCTTTCATATCACATAAATGTTTGACCAAACTCATTGACAAAAGTAACAGCTGCTCAGACAGGATTTCTGAACACAAAATGTGACAGCTCTCAGTAGATGGAGTAAACAATGCTGCCAAATGTCCTCTATTCTGGAAGCTGCTCAAAATAAATGACAAGAAATCACATCAGGAGGAGTCTGAGCAGTGAAACTGCCACGTGTCCTCTCTAGCAACAGCTGGATGCTGTAGCTCCTGCAACACAAACACCCTCTCCTCCCTGCGGATGAAGATTAACACCAAGCCTTTACTCCACTGATGTTCCTAGAACAAGGGCTGTGCTCCCCTCCAGCCCTTCAAACGTCTCCATCGACAGCACGCTGCCCGGCCAGCACGGCCCCACCTTCCCCGCTGTCCCGCGAGGCCGTGACAGCAGCGCGGCGAGAGGCGCCTGTGCCGCCGCACCTGCAGCTCTGGGGCTCCCATGGACACGCCAGCTCCAGGCCACCAGCTCATGGGACAGCAGCAGCCCAGCGCAGGGCCCAGGCCTGGGAGCGCCCGGCTCACGAGGATTCACGCTCAGGATTAGTGCCCCGGCAAAACAAGACTTTGTTGTCTCCCTGTGCCCCTGAGCCACCGAAACAGGGGAAGAGCCGAGCTGCAGCTCCGAGCGCCGCACCTGCAGCAGCCTCACCTCTGCGTGCCCAGTGCCTTGATCACTGTGGAGAGGAGCCGGCCGTCCTTGGCGGTGACCTGTGTGATGTACTGCGGGCGGCCAATGTCCGAGTCCTCCACCGACTTGGAGAGGGCAGCACTTCCAGGACAGTCGCAGAGGGAGCCGGGGAGGTGGCAGCAGTCACCTGTCGTCATGGCAACTCTGGGCCCCTCTATCCCGGGCGGGGCACCCGGGAGACCTGCAGGACCAGCACCAGAGTCAGAACCCAGAACCTTGGATTTCCCAACCCTCCACGATTCTTCAGCCCCACTCGCGCTAGCAGCACCCCAGGGCCCGAACACACATGCGTTTTGTGAGTCTTCTGGCCCCTTTAGTAGGCTTTGTGAGGCTGCCTTACCATAAAATTAAGGCTCCAAATGTTCTACTTACATAACCTACCATCAGAATTGCAAATCTGCCCTTCCCAGAGAGAATTCCTGGTAACCACCCTTTAACCCGATGAAGCCTTTCAAACTGAATGTGTGACACAGAGGTGGGGAAGGCAACCAGAAGCCCCACGGGCCTGTGCTATTCTGGCTAGAGCCATCCTGAAAACTTATATTCATACTCTCCATAAATACAGCAAAGTTTCACCTGAACAGGGCACCTAAACTAGCTTAGGTGGCTGGGTTCAGGAGGCCCTTCTCAGCAGCCTTCAGGAACTTTCTGAACACTTGAAAGACTGTCCAAGCCCAAAAGGCTCTCCCATCCCATCTTTGATGTTTTTTCTCTTTATTTAATTAAAGAAATACACATACTATCATTTCTCTATCTGCTGTGGTACATCTCAACAGTGAATGTGTGGATATGAACCCCTCAAAAGCACCAAAAATCCTCATTGGGAAGGGCAGCAGGCCAGCCTGCCTCCTTTCCCTTTCAACTCTTCAGACCAATCATGACTTTTACAAGAGCCACTTGCAAACAGCAAAGCACACCAGCACATTTTCAACACTCACCCAGCAAAGGGAAGACACAGAACAAACAGCAAATGCAAGAAATGGAGAGAAGATGCAGAGAAAAGCCCAACACAGCAAACCAGGACCTGGCTCTGATGAGCCACGTGTAGACAGGAGGTAAGGCAGCAGCTTGAGGTAAGGCAGCAGCTCACCCAAGCTGCCAGAAACAGCCACGTTCCTCCCTGGCAGGGGGTATCTCATCCCCAAAATCAGGTATGCTCTGCAGATTTAGAAAAATCCTGGTTTTGCCAATCACATTTAACCTGGTCCCTGAGAGGCAGCTGTGCAGAAATAAAGAGCTGAGGTTACAGCGAGTCACACTGAACACAATCCAACAACATCGTACTGCTGGTAAAACCAAAATCCCTGTGTCTGTAAACAGGACTGCCTTATGTAAGGCACGCACAGCAATCCCTGTGCGCCAGCACTGCTGAGATCAGAGCTGGAATGCTGCTTCATCCTGGTGGCTGGATTTCAAGATGAAATAAATCCATAAAAGAAGTTCAAATGAAAGCAATGAAAAAGAAAAAATGAGAGGAATAAAAGGAAATAAAATAACCACAACCCCAAATAAGATATATGAAAACAATTAGGTTTGTTAAATTTTGGGGGAGTGGGGTGAATCTGGAATCTTTGCCTCCTGGGGGTAGGAGCAGGCAAACAAACTTACACCATCCCATCCAAGGAAAGGTTTTCGTTTTGAGATGTCTGAGCACAACAGGAGTCAAACATTCTCATGAAACTGCAGTTCTGTCAGGTTCAACTAAGCCAAAATCTAACCAAAATAAGTAAAGAAAATAAGGGCTTGTTCCTGGTTGGAGGCTTGGCCACACTACAGAGAAAAAACCCCAAAAAGCCGGTACAAGAACATGATCCCTGAAGCCCTGAAAACACTGACCACAGTAAGCACAAGTGCTTCTTCATGTCTTGGAAATTAAGCAACTCACACAACCAAGGGCTTCATCTGTCAGGACAGCTTCCTTCATGTACATGCCTTCAAGAGGGAGTGAGCCCTTCACTGGTGTCTCAGAACCAGATGCTAATTTTGGTAGCATCTCCTCACCTTACGGAATACTCTCTAATTTCTAATAGAACACTTTCTAATCTCTTTTTTAAAGCTGCTCTTGATAACTATCTGTAATCCTTCCTTCACATGTGAATAGGAATAAGCTTGAGCTTGTGGGCAGGTCAATCCTCTTCAAAACGAACATAAATCTTTTAATGAACTAAAAAATCAACTTGATAGACTCAGCCTCTCTCTCACCTGTGCAAAGAACACACAGAGTTAGAGCTACTTTTCTTATTTATTCTCCTCAAAAAAAAAAAAAAAGGCTACAAACTCTCCAACTGCAAGGAGCAAAAAGTAAGATGATAAATGCTATTGGAATTACTTAAGTCAGCTGTTCTGCAAGTTAAGGAGTTCTTTAAAATTAATAACCTCTTACTGAATCAAGCATGAGAAGATATATACTTTTAACGAAACAGGTCAGTTCCATCTGTTCCACCAAAATGTTGTTTATTTTAAAGTCCAGAGGAAAAACTCTATTCTGCGTACTGGAACAAAACTGCCCTCACTGACTGTGTCCTGGGAGTATTTATACTGAGGCTCTTGTGTCCCACATCTGACAGATAGAGGCAGCCCCACGGCCTTGCCCTAGGGCGCTGCTCTGGCTGGAAGGGAACGGCCACCCCGCTGTTCTTCAGGAAGCGCGCGGGTTTCGGTTACCAGTTATTCGGTGTTTCCTTGTCAGGGTCCAGCCCAGGGTGGAACCTGAAGTCACTGCTTTAATATCTGACTCATGCCATTCAGTAAATACAAAGGAAAAGCAACAAGATTTCCATGGCTAGTAAAGAAGTAACTGAAATCCAAAGACAACAGCTGCGGTGCACTCGGGTCCCAGTCCCATACCCAGTGGAACATGAACCACGGTGTACAGCCAAGTCAGCCTCTTTCCAGGTCCTTGAAGGATCAGCTCATCAACACACAGCCTTCTCTCACAATTGTCAACAGCTCATCCAACCCAAACCCAGTGTTCACAGAATTGTTCAGGTTGGAAACAGCCTTTGAAATCATCTAGTCCAACTGCTCCCCAAGCACTGCCAAGCCCACCATGAACCCATGTCCCCAAGTGCCACATCCACACAATTTTTAAATCCCTGCAAGGATGGTGACTCCATCACTGCCCTGGGCAGCCTGTGCCAGTGCCTGACCACACATTCCATGAAGGAATTTTTTCAGCCTAAACCTCCCTAGTACAGTTTGAGGTTGTTTCCTCTCCTCCTGTCCCTCCTTACGTGGGAGAAGTGACTGACCCCCACCTGGCTGAACTCTCAGGGAGTTTTAGTGAGCAAGAAGGTCCCCCCTGAACCTCCTTTTCTGAACACCCAGCTCCCTCAGACACTCATCATCAGATTTGTGCTCCAGCCCCTTCCCCAGCTCCATTTACAGCAGAAACATCAAAATCCCAGGGTGAGAAACAAGATCCAAACAGCCTGTTTGAACCACACACTGGTTTTTTCCTAAGCACCTGTGTTTTCTGAACCCATTCCTTGGGGATGCCGTTCTTGTACACATTTTTTAAAAAGTCACAGAGACACTAGGTTTATTATCAACATCCCCTCTGCTGCCACAGTTAGACATTGGCAAATAAACGAGAAGGCTCTTCTCAGCAACATTTTGCATCCTCAGCTTCTGAGCAGATCCAGAACATAAAGGGCTGAATTTGTAGATAATTACTCAAACTGAAAAAAACAAACCCTTTTTGTGGAAAGCTGTCTCAGAAGAGTGAATTTTGCACTAGAATCCCAAAACTCAAACACGTGCAGCAAAATGAGCCAGTTCCTTGAAGAGCAGCTTGGGTTCTGTCAGTTCTCCAAGTAGAGAGCAGGGTGCTGGTGCAGGATCCTGCTCCATGGCTTAAGTGAAACAGGCCTGCAAGATACTCCCCCTTGTCAGTCCTCATGCACTATAATGAGATATGCAATCCAGTTTATATCATCCAAAGGGCAATGAGGTGAGCAAAATTCCCTCAAAAGACTGCAGAGATCAGGTTGGACCAATGCTCTCCAGGCAGGAGATGTGCCCAGCAGAAGTAAGCAGGAAAAAAGGAGCTAAAGGGTCCCCCAGCTCTGCTCTCCATATTTGGACTTTGAAGATGGACAAAATAGTTATTTCTCCCAGACAGGGAAACCACAGCAAGCCAGATGAACATCTGGATCAAAGGCAAGAACACAGTCAAGATGAGAATGACAACAGCGAAGCTTCAGCCAAATGATGGCAGTAACAGGGACTGTCAGGTGCAGGTCGTGGCTCTGCCATGCTCCTCGTGGGCTGTCCACTAATGAATATCCCAACCAGTCTAAAGCCTTGGAGCAACCCTGTGGTTTTGATAGGACTGAGAGTAAACTGGAACTAGAAGCAGCTCCACCTGCTTTGGGTGCAGGACGTACACACCAGCTCCTGAACAGACTGGCTTCCCTGGGACATCTCCACCAAAAAAAAGCCCAACACATGAGGCTGCCAGCGGCCAAGTCTGTTCCTCTTACTGAGCAGCCCGTTTCCCTGATTACTGTAACCGAGACCTGGCCCCTCAGCCATGGTATCACGAGAGATAACCAAGCTGTGTAAGCCAACACAACCCACCCAACTGTACACAAGGACGTTTTTATTCTTAGCAGGTAACCCACTCACTGATGGCAGATCAGAGCTCCAACCCCTGCTCACATGAGCTGACATTTAAGCCTGGGTGCAAAGTTTCCCAGCCAGCTTTCCAAAGCCGTTTTAGCCACTTTGGGCACACAGACACTGAGTTTTCTAATCATATGATCCTGCAAATGTCACCAGTGAACTGAAGGTTTTCAGTTGCTAAAGGGCATTTCCAAATATCAGTGCTTTCCTTTTCACCACTAAAATTCCCAAATCCTGGGCCCTATAACCATCTGAACATCTCTCTCCATCTCGAGAGAGACCGTACAAAGGACTGCTTGCTGCACACATCTAAGCATCTGCTCCCACACACCCCATGTCATACAGCTAATGCACATCTTCCCATAGCCCAGATTCAATCCCAGGTGTGCAGCACATCCTCCAGCACCAGTTCTGCCTACTGAAGCACCAGCCTCACCAGTGTACCTGTAGCCCCTGTGCTCTGGATTACTGGCAGAGTACCCTGTTTTCTACATCTGGCCTCTAGACCCTCACATGCAAGTGATCACACACCTAAGACACTGCCACCAGAGATACACACAGATGGGATACAATGAATGGCCTGAAGTGCTCCCTGCTACTGTTAAAAGGTTGTATAAGTGGTTTAATCTAAAGAAAAACCAAACAAAACAAAAACAAACAAAGAAACAAAACAAAAAAAACCCCCAAGAACTGGTCCCAAACTGTGCAGGGCTTTGGTTTCAGTTTTGTTTGTTTAAACATACTTTCTGCTGAGGGTTAAAAACCACAGTATTATTTTGTTCTTTATTGAAAATACTTTATTTTATACATCAACTGACTCCCCAAAGTTACCCTGCAAGTTTGCTATGTAACACCTTAAAAGCATCCAAAAAGCCACCACAGGATCTGCCCCCAGCTGACCAATCAGCAACTCTTCCCATCACTCCGGGCCTGGGAAGAAACCTCATTAGTCCTATGCTCAGAAGTCACCTCAATACAACAGCCCTGAAGTCAGGGTGCAAGGAGCCCCGTCCAGTGAGAAAAGTGACACAGCATTTCATGGCATATACTTCAACATCCAAAATAAGATCTGATGCCATGCAACAGCTTCTAAAAGATTTTAAAATTTGGTAAAAAACACTTGAAAAGCATTTCACGCTCCAGGAGCTTCTCTATTTCCTGCCCCGCCTGCAACATTTGGTTGGCAGTTGCAACTAAAGGAGATGCTGTAAAAACTTCAGCCATAATTTGCTCTTCAGAGGATGCCAGTGGAGCAATGTCCTGAGTCAGAGCCAGGGGACAGCCCTAACCCCGGGCTCAAAATAAAACCAAAAAAGCAAGGGAAAAAAATAAGCATGGCAAAATGTTCTGAGAGCTTGTGAACCTTCTGATAAAGCTTTACACCAGGAAACTCCTCCTACACCTCTAACAGCAGAAGCTTTAGGCTGACTCCAGCTGCTCGCCTGCCTCATCCCTAGGGCAGAGTTTAAAAAACGAATGCTCCAAGTTTAACCCTGTAACACCCAGAAGGAGGTCAGAAGCTTAGAGGACCCAGCCTTCCTGGACTCCTGTGTTTGTCACATTTGTACATGACCACAGCTGGACTTGGCTGGGCTGTCTCTCCACTATTCCAAGCACATAGTTCAGCAGCACTCAATGGTAACTCAAGGCTTCATTTACTGGCTGCTGCTGGGGACAAACAATCATAACTTCTCTATACCCAGAAACTATTTAGACGTGTTCTAGAAGCTCTCTGAAGTCTTGATTATTTAGATTATGGCAAATGGGTTTGCAGACACAGATGAAGAAATAGTCTTCCACTTCCATTTTTTCCAAGGAGACACACTGCCAGGATCTGACTTCTATTCCCCACTGGTAGAAAAATACTGCAGCAAGCCTTGGTGATCAATAATTGCTGTTTTCCAAAGCCAATATCCACACACATCCCTCCTCTTCAAAACTTGAGCATATTGGATCAACATCTGCAGTAGTTTCACTTCATCTCCATGTCTTGAAGCAATGGAAAACTATTGTCTGGCAAAGATGAAGCTCCTGAGGCACAGCTCCTGTGGGGCTTGGCAGGGCTCCCAGGATGTGAGAACCCTAACTTTTAAACAAGGCCAAAGGCATGGGTCTCATGTGGACACAGGAGAACTGCGACACAGCAGAGCTCCCTGGATTTCATGGTACCTGTCATGTTGCTCACCCATTGTTCTTCCAACAAGTTTTCTTCATTGCCTAATAGTTACTCAATATTCAAAAAGAAGCAAAAGCTTAGATGTTGAGGAAAAAAAATCAGTATTAAAAGAAGAAGCCTAAAGGACGATTTTTTTCTTGCTGTGCTTGGGAACGATTAGGCTGTATGTTGCAGCTGGAATGCCAAAATCAACAGAGTTATCTCAGATCTTTGGAGACTTGCTATCTGTCACAAGGCCATATGAAAGGAAAGTTTACTGCACTTTAATTACCAACATCTGGAAAAACTGATTGCAACATTAGAAGAAAATTCTTTGCAGAAGAATTTGATCTCCAATCAAAATTCAGTCATTTTAATTACAAGTTTCATAAGGGAGCAACTAAAAACCAGCTGGGGCACGAGGAACACCTGTGACTCCTCTGAGGATTCAAAAGACATCAGCTTTTAGAGACGAACAGCAGCACAACTCACTACATAATGCAACTACACAGTCCCTGCACCCACCTTCCTCTGTGTTTTATCACTCTTTCTAGGGAAAGAAAGATGCGTTAGAAAGACTTGAAACTGCAACCATGAACCAGAGTGGAAAAAAATGTATTATCATGCCTACAAAACAATTCTTGCAGAGTGCTGTCCATCACTGGAGACAACAGCCAGTCCACCAGACACAAGCACAGCCCTGCCCTGCTGAAGGACCCCAGCCGTGTGGCCTCTCGCATCTCTCTGCACCCACATGCTTCACAAAACTCCAGCAGTAGACACTTCTGCTTCCCAGCTCTATTGCTTCAGCGAGCTCCTCTTTAAACGGAGGCAGCCTCTGCAGCAAGGTCAAAGATCAAGTGCTCCCCAGTCCTGCACAGTCACTTGTCAGGCAGTTGCAGTTTGTTTAGAACAAATGGATTTTCCAGCTGTGTGTAATACCTTAAGAAACAGCAGCAGTAACACATGCACCAGATCAAGACTGCAGCACCCACACACTACAGAACTGGTAAGTCCCTTGAAGGGCACGACTCATGAGGATGCAGCACATTATTTCAGGATTGGGAAGCTCAGGTCAGAAAGAACTTGCAGTGTTTTCCTTCTTGGTTTATAAAGCACCATTTACACTGCTATACAAGTAACAACACTCTGCTTGGAGATGAGCTGGAGCTGGAACAAACCACCAGCAAAGCCCGCAGCAGCCCTGTTTGCCCCGACTGCTCAGAGCAGCGCGGCCAGTGCGCAACCACTGCACGAAACTAGGCAGCACACTCAGCTCCCAGGAGACATTTGATCTGGAATTTAACTTCCCTATTTATATTTTTCAATCTAGCTGCATCACAAATCTCTTCAGAACATTCAGCTTTCAAAGAGCTTTCCAGCGCAGGCTGCCTGTGGTGGTGCCTCTGACTCACCACCCCGCTCTGGAGAGCTCCAGAGCAGACACCAACTCAGAGCATCCCCATGGTCAGCCAGAGAGAAGGATTCACTGATCCCAGCCAACTGAAGTGTCTCCCTTCTGCCCACTCCTTACTGCTGCACATTCCCTCCTCAATGCTCAAGTGAAACTTCACAATTGGAATCTGTGCTGCAAAACTCTCTCAGTTCAGTTTGCAACATTTTGCTTAGGCTGCATTTCTAGTTCTTCTGGACACAGAAGAACTGACTTGTCTGCAGGGAAGTACAAGAAAAACTGGGAGGAAATAAATTGGAAACAGTCCAGAATTGAAGTTTACCTTTCCCCTCCCACCACTCTCAACTCTAACCCCAAAAAGGTTTCAGCTGAAATAGAACTAAAACCCTCAAAGCTTCAAACAAAGAAATCCCTGTTCAAGCCAAGACTACACGAGCTTGGTGCATTCTCCTTTTCACAGAAAAGTGCTTTAGAAGGTAAGTTTGATTTGTTTGTACTTTTATTTCCTGACCCAGTGCTGCTCCTTGCCCCTCTTTTTAGGAACTGGAGGACAATGTTTCCTTCAGCTTTGATTACTAATTTTGTGACAATTGATTAAAATTGCAACAGCAGTTACAGCACTTCTGTCCTTGAGGTTAACCACACACAATCATCTCGGGTTCTATCAGGAATTGAAAAGTTTAGTTAGAATTGCTACATAAAATCTGGAATAAAACTTACAGATGCCTATTTATTTGAAATGGGGGAAAATGACAGATTCCAAACTGTAACATTGTTTGTTCTAGAGAGGCCAGGGCAGGAAAGGTATTTGCAAGGCTGATGGGTAGGAAGAGCTGCAGGTCAGTACAGCTCCTGTTGGGCTGCTCCCTTCACTGGAGGATGCACAGGGTTCAGTCCCTGCCTCAGGACATGCCAGCAGCCCCTGGTTTCAGGATTTTGTCATTCTGCACTTTACCTTCAGTGCTTAGGGCTCTCACAGGCTGTAACTGTGCAGTAGGAGAGGCACATTATAACCCCAGGAAAGGTGCACAAGACCCTAAGACACCCAGTAGTGACTTCCCTGCTTTCACCCAGGAAGATGAGCCGCCAAGAGCTCTCCCAAACCAGCTGCCGTGAGAAACACCCTCTCCCAGCTGTGCTGCAATGAGCTACAGCTGACCTGGTATACTTACAACAAAGATGGCACAAAGACACGGTTCCAGGGAGCACCTGCTACAGCTGGAGCTGGAGAGGTGGAGATCCTGGTGTTTACATGCATGACGTGAACTGTGCTGATAAGCCACGAATTTGATAAGCCACACTTGATAAGCCTCAGCAGAGATTAATGCGTCATTTTACTACCAGAGAAAGCTAACGTACACAGACTTCATGGAGACCCACTTGCTTACCCTGGTTTGGTGCTGTGCTCATTTCCTTCACAGGAAAGAGTCCCAGAGCTTAGTTTACCACATGGCTTGTGTGCCCAGCGTCACTCACTGACACATGCCCAGAGTGCTTCCAAGGGGACAAGAGTCAGTAACCGAGACCGTTTCTGTATTCTGGGAAAGGCTGGAGCTAAGAGCAGGCAGAACCATAAGTTAACCAGAGTAAATTAGACTGGGAGGAGGAAGAGACACACCAGCTCAAACTTCAGTCTAGAAGGGAAAAAAAACCAGTTTGGAAACAGAAACTCTGAAATCTCCAAATATCCAAAGCTGAGTCAAAGTCAAGTGGAGAAAAAATAAACTCATTCTGTAGTTCATAGTTCACAATGCTGGATTCCTCCCTTCATTTTCTAAGAAAATCTTCTGTGTTCTTAGTGTGAAAAACCAAGATATTTTAAACAATAGTGAAAAAATAGTGAAAAAAGTTCTCAAATGCCCATTTTGTTTCGTGCCTCTACTCACAGAACTACTACAAAGTCATATCCTGAGGACTTGCAACAGTCCCTCAGACTCAGAGAGTCTCAGAGTCCATACCCCGCCTCAGCTTGCCATGGATGCATTTTGACTTGATTTTGGTCATGCTGTTTCAAGAAAACAGTGCTTACTTTCTCCCAGGGAAACATCCTGTCCTACACTTGCTTGATGCAAGCCAGCATCAATCACCTAGAAGAGGAAAGGCCCTCTCCCAGCATCCATGAAGGCAAGAACTCTGTTGGAAGCTGCTCACAGTCAGTACATTGTAGTTCTGCTCATTTGCATGGTCCCCTTGGCGTCCAGCACAGGGTGACCTCACCCTGCAGCCTCTGTGCAATCTACAGCAAAAAAGAGCAAACACATCCAAAAGAAGGAACATTAGTTCCAATGCCATTTTCTCTTTCCACTTAGGCAGTGATGCTGATCAGCTAACCACACACAGACACCTCCAGCTACATAGCTGGTATAGAGTGTCCATGAACCACACATCAGGTTCACACTTGGCCATTCCCTATGCCACCTGGTCTGCTCTTGGCAAAGTTTAGACTTCCCTACTGATGCAGGCTGCCTGCAATGCTCCCCAGTGTGTGCCTGGGGGTAGTTGGACCTTCTGTCCTCAACTGGAATTATTAAATTCACTGTCACGGTGCATGTGACAAAGGGATTTTAGAGTCCCAGCTCCCTTCCCTTTGAGCCTGTTTCTGAAGGGTGACACACATCACAGCCTCAAATACACCTGAAAAACCAGGGCATTTCCAGCCTCTAAACACTCCCCTGCATAATCCTTTGGAGATGCAGAAAAGTGTTCAAACACTTTAGCCTTGGAAAGCCAAGACTAAAGTCCAGCTGTTCAAAGGACTATACTGTGCATGTGTGAGTGGCAACCAAGCAGGGTTTTATGTCCCCATGAGCAGGGTGACAAAGGGGACTGGCCATAGCCAATGCAGCTGGCTGACCACAGTGACATCACAGGCATTCTCAACAAGAACCTGGAAAAAGGTCAAAAAAGTGCTAGAAACTGCATCAGAAGGGAAAGACACAGAGATAAATACTTGTTGGAAGGAGGGTGGAGCAAGAGAATGAGAGTGCCAAGAAAAATGAAGGGCTGGTAATAGAGAGGGATAGAAACAGTCCTTTAGGGATAAGTAAATAAAGAGCACAGGCTGAGATGAGAATCACATCTCCACTGACAGATCTTCATCACAGACATCAGGGCAGTGACAGAACACTGAATACAAACAAGCAGGATAAAAAGCCAGAGCTGCTTTAGATAACCCTGACACTTGCAGCTCACCATCATCATCCCCAACATGAGCAACACCTCACCTGCCTGCCTGCAAAATCCGAGCTCTGCACAGCTCCCTCCAAGAGGACAACAGCCTAAACTCTCCTTGGTCCAGCAGCACCATGCAGTGCAGATGTATCACCTCACGCCTTGGTGGCACCATTTCTGAGGGCACTACATGCAAGCAACTGCACACTTCAGAAGCCTCCAAGGCCACTACATGGTGTTTTGGTTAGTAATCTTGGTCCCCCCACCAGATCTAGAACATATAACAAGTGTTTGAGACTGCAACAAAAACACGTCCCATGTCACAATCACCTTCCTGTACACAAGCCACAGACTTGTCCCTTGGGTAAGTCCCACAAACCAGCAGTTCTGGCCTGTCGCTGACAGTTGGCTCAAGAATCCTGAGTTTAAATGAGATAGAAAGTTAAAGATTGCCAGTTTATGAAAAGTCCATCAGAAACTGTAAGCTTATAGCACGGAGGAAAGCAGCTGCTGGTCCAACACAAGACTGCAGCAACCTCTTCAGCTGTGCTGTGACACCGAGCTCATTCTCTTAGGAACTATCTCCCCACACAAGGCAGCGTGTCCGTGGGCTCGGGAGACAAAACAGGCATCAGAGCGCTCTCAAACACGTGAAAAAACAGGTACGGGAACCCACTGGCAAAGGAAACTTTTCCTAATAACTGCTTATACCCAGGGAAGAAGAATCTAATGAACAAACACCGCTTCTCAAACCTCCGGCACTTCTGTCCCTGGTGATGTTTGTACGCGACAGCCCCGGCGCTCCCGGGGGACAGTGCCAGCCCAGCCCAGCTCAGGCCCGCCCGGCCCGGCCGCGAAGGGCCGCGGCTCAGGCGCGGGGGCCCCGCACAGCGAGCACGGCGCAGCCCGTACCGGCGGCAGCGTCTCGCACGGGGCCCGTGCGGGCAGCGGGGCCGGCGGCAGCCGCTCCGCGGGAGAGGCCCCGAGACTTGTAGCGCGGCTCCGGCTGCCAAGCACGAGCGGCGCCGCACACCGGGGCCACCCCTCGGCGGGGCCACCGGGAGGGCCGTCAGGGCTCTCGGGCCCGCCCGCCTC
>VXAX01006475.1:42895-59041 GCA_013399835.1 Leptocoma aspasia
GGGGGGTGTCACCAGGTGGTCACAGAATAGCACCCAAATGGGGGCATCTCTGGGATCCATCACCTTTCTACTGCCTCTAAACCTGCCACAGGGGCAGGAAGGCACCAAAGTACCTTTCTTCTATGGAATCTTGATGGCCTGCACAGCATGCAATGAATTTTTTTTAACAACATAGCAAGCAGTCACACATCAACTGGATTTTTACATTTATACAAGCATTGAGCTTTAAACTTTCCTATGAACCAAACTTGTTCTGTGCAGGCTCCAGTGAAGATCCCAGACTAACTTACCTGTCTATAAGCACTGACTCTGCAGGAAAAGAGGCTGGATTGATCTGATCTACCCAAGGAATTTATTTTACCAATTAGCTGTTAGTGTGCTCAGGACCAAGTCACTTTTATGTACGTATTTTGGCCTTCACCCTCCCCATCAGTAAGAGGAGAAGCAGCACGACAGACTCCTGCCTAATTCTTCATTAAAGGACTTGTTCTAGACATCAGCAAGAGCCTCTGATGGTTGTGTTACTGACACAGGTGGCATTACTCAGGGCTTTGTAGTGTTTTCAGTAGTTAAAGGAAAGTCAGCCTCAACATCCAAGTAAAGCAAGCAAAGCACACATTTCTTGTTTCAAAGCCAAATTCAGCCCTCAAATCCCTTGGGGCAGATGGAAGAGCTGTAACCTTTTTTTTTTCCTGACAGTAATACTGAGAGACACACAGCCAACAAAGCTGTGGGATGAAGCAGTCTGGTTGAGGTTACATGTAGTCTGTAATTTCCACATCAGGAAAGCACGCTTAAGGAGTGTGGGCTACTGGAGAGCTTCTCTGAATGTCAGACAGCTCTTCAGCATTTCCAGCTTCCTCAAGGATTCCTCCAAGTCTTCCCCTCAGTAATTCCAGCACAGTAGTAGGCTGGGTTGTGGATGCAGTTTCTAAGGAGTGCACAATGCTTCACCAGGACACCAGGAACCCCAGATCAGAAGCATTTTCCCCAGTCTGTACACAGGAAGATGGCCTAACCTGGCAGAACTGATCCAATGTCCTTTTTCTATTGTCACAAACAGCCCTTTGCTTAGTCTAGGCAGGAGTACCTCAGACCCACAGAAGGGCTGTGGCTCTGTCTGGGGAGCAGCACAGCAGCCTGGAGAAGAGCCTCATCTCATACTGAGGGACCACAGCAGGTTAAAACCCCCACCCCGTTCCCAGTGCTCTCAGGAGCTACATGGGTGCACATGTGCACACACACAGCTCCCCCTGTGTGCCCCCAGCAAAGGGCACAAGGCCTTTCCCTGTCACACAATGTATCTCAAACACAACAGACTGGCCCAAGGTCCATCAGTGGTGAGGGGACAGTGGACTTGCTCAAGAGCTCTTCAATACCCATAAATTTAACCGCACTTAGGCCCTGGACACTGACCTTTCACTGCCTTCAGGGAGCAGCAGATGGTCTCCAGCTCTTCCTTTAGATCTGCAGCAAAGTTTAGAGCCTTCCACAAAGTCAGAGATTAAAGAAAATCTTTCAAGAGACAAGCAAGTGATTCTTGGCTTCTTACGCCAGGCCAGACTGATTCTAGAAACTTCATGTTAAGAACAGGACTTGCAGAGTAAGCATGTTAATACATCACCCTGAACTAATAAGTCTTCTTAACTGTACAATTCCTCTTCATGCTATCCAGCTGATTTCTTTATATATTTTTTTCAAAAATTAAGGAGCCCAGCTCCACTAGTGTCCACTTCTTCTCAAATGAAATATTTTCAGTATTTCAGAATTTTCCATTCTCTCATTGCCAGCTGTCTGGACACTGACTGCATGTTACGTTCTGGTCTTGAATCACCAAAAAGGAGACATCCCAGTTCCCACCTTCTCCCAACAGAATGCTAGTGAAGCAAATACTACGTGTTGAAAGTGCTTCCTGAACTGGAACACCCTTAGGACAGAGCCCTGTGACCCCTACCAAGGAATTCATACCCTCATTCAATGGGATCAGGCTGCAAGCAAACACCCTTTAATCTTGAATGTAACCTCTAAACAAAGCTGAAGAGTGGAAGAGCCAGGCACCACGCGCATCCTGCGCTGTGAGCTGGAGCCCTCTCAGTGCATACAGTACAAAATTAAAGGCATTGGTCTGGAAATCTTATAAAAGAAAAGCCATCAGAGTTAACTGCCCTTAATTTTATTACGTAACCAGACAGAACAGTTGAGACTGGAATGTCAGATTTCCTCTTCAAGCACAATTCACAGTTTCATATTTGCTTTGTATCAGTAAAGAAAAATCAACTCACTAAAATGCAGCTGGGATTCATCCAGTGAGGTACAGACTCAATACAGAGCAAAAACTCACTGCAAATGGCTCCACAAGCCTTCAGGGAGCAGCAGATGGTCTCCAGCTCTTCCTTTAGATCGTTTCACCCAGTATTTGCCATCAGAACATTCAACAGATACTGGAGGGGATAAAAGTGTGCAAGAGCTAGTGAGTGATGAAAAGCCACCAGAGATTTGCACAAGCAAGCAAGAGACTGACTACTCGAAGTTGTGGTAACATTCTTCCCATTCAGCACATTGAAGAATTAGAGTAGTTAGCCCTGCTGATGACAAATCTGTTACATCAGTGAAGTACAATCATTTAAGAATTACAGTCTGCAGTTCAGTAAAACAGTAAGAAGAAAACAACAGGTTAGTAGTTATCATGTGAAACCCTAATATTATGCATTTTAGTAGAGGTCAATAGTGAAAGATCATGAAGAGAAAGTTCCAGATACTATGGATCTGCAGAAGTTTTATAAAATGTATAAAGTACTGTGTTTCTCCACAACAACCAAAACCCTTACAAGTGCAGGTATGTATGTGACATGAAAATATTGCCTCACTCACTCAGACAGGGGCAGGAGAGATCTAGAGAAAAAGCAGCATGCAAAAATAAAAAACCCTGGACCTAGAGCAGATCCTGCTTTCAGACACTGACCTACAGTACAAAAGAAGCCTACTTCTACAGGCTGCAAAAGGTCTCTGAAATCAATATGCTGGCACTTACTGTACAATAATGTTAACTGATTAACATAAGCCATTAATAAATATTACGCCACTTCATAAAGCCTGCACAGGCATTCATGGTGGCAGAGAAAGTGATGCAGACATATTTCATTGTTCCCAAATAAAACAAGAATAGAGAAAGATTTCCCAAGCAGGAAACAGTAAACGACACAGCCAGACTAACTGTATTAAGGGTAATTACAGAATAAGTAATGTTATTTTCAACAGCTTTCTTATGTGTGTGCAGCCACTAAAATCCTCACTGTGAGACTTCATCAGGACAGAAAACAGAGCATTTGGCAGGATAGCTAGTTTAATTTCTCCCCCATGTTTACAGAAACACAAGAAAAAGAGATATCTGACTATGGGAGGAAAACAACCTTGTCACCTAAATATACTTTTTTCTTCAACTGGTAGAGTCAAGTCCCATTGTTCCCCTCCCAGAAAACAACACCACCACCAAACTGAAAAAAAACCTAGCAAAACCAAAACAAGCCTATTTGATAAGGGTGTTTCATGAGATAATATCCAGCAGCAGATGTTCCAACACAAACATGTCTATCACATCAGTGACTACATTTCAAGCCCAGAAGTCACCACATGGAAGGGGTTTCAGAGGCAGGGGGATGTTAGCCCTACAATTAAAGCTCTAATATGAGAGGGGAGATTTGGGAATGGAGTAAAGGAGGGAGCAGGGAGTCACTGAATCACAGGAGATAGGAAGTGCACACAAGTTTCTAAATGAAGCACAGATAAAGTGGAGGGCACAAGAGTCATCTAGAGAAGGTCACAGGTTCTGACAGCACTGGAGTTTGTTGGATTTCTGTCCATCGGTGGTTGGTGGGACGCTGATATCAACGACATTGTTGCCAGGAGACTCATCGTGCGCAGACCGGTCGGCGATTTGCTTCTGCGACACGATGCGGTAGATTTCTGCAAGGAGAGCACAGGGTCAGAGCCCCGGGGGCACAGCCTCCCACAGGCACGGCACTGAGCAAACTGCCCAAGAACATGCCAGAGCCCAACAAGGAGAAGATTTAACTTGAGGACTCTGAAAAGGAATCCAGGCTAACCAGATGTGGCATGTAACATCTGGCTGGCATTCCAGTTCCAGAATGAATACACCAGATCTGTCTGGAAAAGTTTTTAAGGCAAGGGTCCTCACAGTCTTCCACAACAGCACTTTCTGTCCCATTCTTTTTCAATGACTCCATGAAAATGGAGATTATTAAAAGGGTATTTAAACAGGAAAGGAGCAGGAATGCTCATTTCTAAAACAGGGAATCATTGTCATTGTGATTATAAAAAAGTGGGCAGCATACTCTAGAAGCACCAATCACCAGGATGCTGGGAAACCTTCGCAGCAGCAATAAGTTACCTGACGTCCGCCTCCACTCCTGGCAACATGCTACCACCAAGTAATGGCAATGCTCCTCTCTGCAACACACCAGATTTCCTATCTATGACAGTAAAAGCTGCATGGGTCCATAAAGCTCCATACTTCTCCAAATGACTTTATGTGACTCAAACTAACTTATGCTTGAAAGCACACAGATCCACAAAGCAGTAACCACTGAAGAGAGACTGCCAGCCTAAAAGCTTTCAGAAACAAACTGCTGCAACTGCATACTTAGCAGAAGTCTTGTAAGTGGAAAGGTTTTTAAGTTACTTATTTCACTGACTATAAGCCCTTGTTCCAACTTCCCTCCATTGTAAAACAGGAAAAGGGCAAGTACTTCCCTGGAAGTCTGTGGTAAATATTATGGTCACATTCATACAGCCACAACCCCAAAACAGCAACACCCAAAGCCTTTAGTAAGGATTAAAAACCACAGAGGACTGTGCAGGGCTTGTTTATGAGGATTTCTTGTTAGTTTCTTTGGGGTTTTTTTAGAATCTTCACATATTTATGTTGCTTAAAATGGAAACCTTTAACTCAAGGCCAATCTTGTTGCCACTGGCTACCTACAGATCTTTGCTGAAAGGGAGGAGGAGGGTTGTTCAGAGGCTGTCACACCCTCTTCTTTCCTGCTCAGTACTGTATGTGAATTTGAGCTGTTCAGAGTCATTGCAAAGCCCCCTTTGCTTTGGGGTAGCATCTCTTTGGGGTGTTTTGTGCTTTTTTTTCATTCAAGTCTTTAGTGATTCCTCAAACAAGTGGTCAGTAAGGGAACTACTGCCCTGCTGTTCCCACTCTCTTCCCTCCACCAAGTCCCCTGTGGTGGTTCTCAACTCACTACTCTACACAACACATTTTCCTAGGTTCCTTCTCCTCTCTTAGAAGGATGATTCTCCCCCAGGCATAATCACTTTAGGAATAGCCTTTTCAGGACTTCTCAGTCTTATGATCCATGTGCCTATGCTACCCGACTGGACAATCTCAACATTTTTGGGAGCCCAAGATGCTGTGAGAGAGAGGGTTTTGAATTCAGTTTGCCCAGGCCTAACCTCAGCTTGAGTTGTTATAGCACTGTGGCTCTCCCAGAGTGGCCTCAGGCCAGCATCTCTAACCAGGGTCAGTCTCAGGACACCACCATAAGGGAAGACAGGATGGATGGTGACTGTTGAACTACACTCTGAGCACTAAAATCAAAAATACTGTCTCCAAATGCCAGGGAAGTTGCCTCAAATCCAGCCAAGTGTCCCAGATCAGCTGCAAATCTGCTACACGGTGTGAGATGGGCCCAGCTCCAGCACTGGGCAGTCGGCTCTGCCTCAACACTCCAGATGCTGCACCAGTGGCTCTCTAATAACACAGATATGCTGGGCAGCGAATACAACCCATTCCTCATCTGTCAGGCCTTTACCTACAGAGGCAGCTTGGCTCCCCTTTAATTCCTGTCTGCCTCTTCTTGGGCACCTTGGAGTCAGAGTTGGGGTTGTTCAGTCTGGAGAAGAAAAGGCTCCAGGGAGACCTTAACGCAGACTTCCAAAATCTACAGTCCCCCAAGAGAGCTAGAAAGGGACTTTGGCTAAGGGCCTGGAGTGCCACAACAAGGGGGAATGGCTTCCCACTGCCAGAGGGCAGGGTTTGATGGGATAGTGGGAAGAAATTCTTGGCTGTGAGGGTGGGGAGGCCCTGGCACAGGTTGCCCAGAGCAGCTGTGGTTGCCCCATTCCTGGAAGTGTCCAAGACCAGGTTGGACAGGACATGGAGAAACCTGGGACAGTGGGAGGTGTCCCTGCCCATGGCTCACTGTCAACTTTATATCCACCAGAATCTCTGGGTCCTTCTCTGCAGAAGATGCTGTTGGTGCAGTCACCTATAACCCTTGCTATCAGCTGAGAACAAGAGTTCAGCAGTCTGAAAATGGTACCAGGCTGCTTTGGTGCAACATTTAACTTCCAGCATGGCTGGGGCTTCACCGCCGAGATTTTGTGCAGGCACAGAAGTACAATTACTATTTCCTTTACAAAAGTGCTATTGCAATAGCTTGAACTTATGGAACATCAGCAGACAGAAACCCTCACCTGGGACAGAAAGGGGGGTATGGGGCGAGAGGCAGAACACAAAGGTGAGATTAGAAAGCTTGCAAACTAACCATCATTCCCAACACTCATTTCCAAAACATTCCAGAAAACTAAAAAACGTGCCCATGAAGAACATCTACCAACCTCAGCTGTTCCTCTGAATCTGTAACAAACTATACCTGTAAGGATGTTCTTGAAGGCTTCTTCTACATTTGTAGAGTCCAGAGCAGATGTTTCAATAAAAGATAAGTTATTTTTTTCTGTAATAAATAAGAAGTGGTTCAGTTAAAAACTTTAATAGCACTTTATTTCACATTTACTTTGAGGTTTTTATTTTTGTTTTAGGCCAAACCAGCCAGGGCACAGTAATTTTTTTTTCTTTTCCCTGTTGCACAAGGAACACCTTGGTGCTGGAGCTCAGCAACATCTCCTTTGCCCAAAGTGCAAGAACATTTTCCCCACTGCAGCCCTTGCTCAGTCAAGCAACACAAAATATCATTCTCTTCTGGCTACAGATCACACCCAGAGGCACCGTGTGCAAGAGCCCCAGCAAAAGCATGTCAGCTGCTACACAGACACAATTCTCCTCTGCAACCCCAAGAAGATCAACAGACCTATACCTTCCTAATTAGACCCCACTTCTAAATAACAATGACCCCCTGGAACACAGTCTATTTTCTTCTTTCCTCTTACAATGCAATTTTTTTAAAATTATTAAAAAACAAAGTGATTAACTCAAATATCATACCTAGAATGGTTCTGTATCACCTGCCCAGGCAAATTTCAGTAAAGGAGCTTAAACAGCAATAATTAGACCATCACTAGCAATTTAAAACAGCCTTAGGAGGAAGTCAGGGTCAAAAAGCAAGAAGCTGAACCAAGTGACCAAATCTATCTGAGACACCCACCAACTTGTTTTGCTACTATTAGATAAATGTCACTTCTCCTCCATCCAAAAATTTAAAGCAGCTTTATTACCCTCAGGGTACTCGCTTACCAGCAAACTTCAGAAAGTGTGCATGAGCAAGCCTTGGTAATATTTCTAGAGGTATTTTAAAATTTGTACATTTACATTCCACTGCCAAGCTTGACAGCCACACAAAAGCTGAATGCCCCCAGGCCTTTCAGGGCAAAAGAGTATCTGACCAGTCCTCTGCCAGGTAAGGAAGAGAAGGAATGTAGTGGCAGCATCTTACATAACCCACTTGACTTCTCCCAACAAATGATAATTCTTAAGTCTGATGATCACTGCATTTAAGTGAGACTAGATGACACTACTATATGCATCAGTGCTCTAGAGCAGCAACCATCCCATCGAAGAGAAGGTTCAGCATTCATTTGTAGCTGTCCACATTGATATCTACTCAGCAGAAGCAGGTCTCTAGGAAGGAAGGACGGACATTTTGTATTGCGGTATTTTTTATTTTTATTGTGATATTTTCTCTTCTAAATGTTGCTTACTGTTTCTAGCCTTGTTAGAGGAAGTACTTAATCTTAGCTATCAGGCAGCTCAAGGACAGTGTTTCAAAGACATGTACTACCACCAGATTTAAAAAACTATAAACTAAAAATTACCAAAAAATTCTCAAAAAAACCCCAACCAACCACACAGCAGTTTTTCTGCTGTTGTCCAGCCCAAGTATATGACTTTTCAGGAAAGACCTGTTAAATTAATCCAACCCAGAACAGTGCTGTAGCTCCCAAGTCTCCTCCCTGCCTTTCTGACAAACACACAAGGATAAGGACTGTTGAAGCACTTGTTCCTGTTGTTCACTGTGCATATAGCACACAGCTAAGGGGTACATGAAATGGTTGGGTAATATTGAGGGGCTCTCATTGTCAGCAGAGCCTCCCTGCCCCAGTTAACTAACTCCCTTAGTTAATAAGTCAAGATATTTCAATATTAAAATAAAAAACAACAAAACATCTTAAATGTCTCTTTTAGGGTTCAAACTAAAACTTGAGGTGAGAGTTCAGCCCTGGACAAATCAGCGAGATCACAGCAGGCCCCATCCCCCAGGCCCCTGAAGCCCCAGTCCAAACCTGCGAAGGCCCTGGCCTCATCGGTGGGCACGGCCCGGAGGTGGCGCAGGTCACTCTTGTTGCCCACCAGCATGATCACGATGTTGTTATCGGCGTGGTCTCGCAGCTCCTTCAGCCAGCGCTCCACGTTCTCGTAGGTGAGGTGCTTGGCAATGTCATAGACGAGCAGAGCCCCAACAGCACCACGGTAATATCTGAAACCATGAGGCACAGCCCCTTCAGCAAGAGCTCTGTCCCAGCCACACCAACAACCAGGCCATCTAGCTCCTCTATAATGCTTTCTACTTCGGAAAAAGTTGTGCTGATGCAGATACTGTTGTTGGAGTAGTTTTGAAGCCTAAAACCAAGTTCCAAATGCAGGGTTTTTTTCTAATAGCATTTCTAAAAAAATCCAGTGTGTGTACCAAAATGCTGGAGAGCCTCCAGAAACCAGGACCGAAAATGTCCTGTCTGCTCCAACTGTGTGTAGGAAAACTCACCACTGCAGAATCGGTACAGCTGGGAGGTTTTTGTGAAGTTAAAACCTAACTTTCTACTAGGAAAATAGCCCTTAATAAAATGTCAGTATTTGTTCCTGATCCTTCAAATATCTCCTGTCCCTCCTACAAACTAAAGAGGGGACTCTGGGCTATATTGTCACTATCCACAAACCTCTAATCCAGGAACAGAGTTCCTCAGCGCAGGTTTGGGCCCATTTCAACACAAGCTAAGGACTCAGCTCAGCATAAGCCAATCTGTATCAGCAATCCTGTAACATCCACACAAGCCTACCATTTCTACTCAGTTCTGCTAGCACCTGTCTGATATGTTGTTGAACAAAGTCAAGGCACCAAGTCAGCAGAAAACATTCTCTTTTTTCTCTTTTCCCTGACGTCTGGCATTCTGCTGGGTGAGCAGGCTGAACTGGCTGAGTGATGTGTCGAGCAGCAGTTAGTGCCAGCACAGAGGAGAGGCAGGATCACAGGACTGCAGCTGCAGTAGCTCCCAGCAGAAAAACCTGTTGTTGTTGACTCAGACTAGACTAGCAGTTTTTACAGCAAGAGCAAGGGTCGCAAAAAAAATTCTGAAAGTCACACTAAGAGTTCCAGAAAAGATGCAATTTGAAATTGTCACTTCCATCTGCTTCTGCCTCCCTTTCCCTATAGACTGCTCCATTTGGGCTTCAGGCTCTCCTGGTTTTCTCCCATCTTGACAAAATTCCCCTTACATTGAGTTTAATGGCTCAATCTGTGCACAACTCGGAAACATGTTTTTACCTTTAAAAACTGATACATGTCTGTAACATAACAAAAAATCAACTCACTGATCAGAAAATGCTCTGGAGAACCAGGCCTGACCAAAGGGTTTGCTTTTTGTCCTCTGCCAGATACTTTTGCCAGCATAGAAACAGGTACACCTTAAGCCACTCTGAGCATTAACAAGGTGCCATAGGTGAAAAAGCTTCTCACCTCCAGGGACTGCACAGCCAGCACTATCATAGGTGCCTTCCTACTTCCTGGCCATTCAATGTGTGCGCTTATGGACCTAATTTTCAGTTCACAGTCATTGAGATTTCAAGGGACTTTGTGGCTGCAGGTTTTCCTAAAAATACCTTCAATCCCAAGACTGAGGAGGCAATTGAGACCAGAAGCCATTGGTGTTACAGTAAGCTACCATGCCTAGACCAAAACTTGATACCAACAGTACCCAGCTTCCATCTGAAATGACATTCACTTCACATAATGAACACAGCACATTCAGCGCAGACAAAAACCCAAATCCCAAAACTCAAACAGAATTTCCCACAGTTTTGATTTAAGCTGTCATTCGTTTCTATAATAGTAACACGAGAATCTAAAAATTACTTTTATTATATTAATCATGGGAACACAAAAGTATTTGCTATCTTATGACTTGGATTCACATTGAAGTTTGTCACAATGACTTTGTCACGTGTGCTAAATATGTTTCACTCTCTACCCATACATTTATCTGCAGCATTTCTGCTAGAACTCTGTTAAGCAAAGACACAGTACTCACGCTGAGGTAATGGCGCGGTATCGCTCCTGGCCTGCAGTATCCCAGATCTGGGCTTTTATCGTCTTTCCATCCACCTGGATGCTCCTGGTGGCAAATTCCACCCCAATGGTGCTCTTACTTTCCAGATTGAACTCATTGCGTGTGAAACGTGACAGAAGATTACTTTTCCCAACTCCAGAGTCTCCAATCAACACAACTGAAAGGAGAGACATTATTTTCACAATTATTTTCTCAGTACCAGCACTGACCCGCACTGCAGTGCGGCCTGGCAGGCAGCATCCACCAGAAAGGCACAGTCAGTTAACACAGGAGAGACAACATAGACAACACCACAGTCTTTACTATGCACACCTTGCTTCTCCAACCCCACAAGAGCCCCAAGCTGTTCTGTGGTGAGTAGCTGCCTGGTCCTCAGAGGTGAAAATGAGAAATTGCTACAGCAACTGTCAAAGTCTAAGGAAGCCCCAACCACTGCAGCAGGAAGAGGTAAGACATGCCCCTCACACACTTGACCTTTGGCACAAGAAGGCTGCAACCCACATTTTAAGAAACACAACAGGCAAGAACCTGGCAACAGACCACCTGTCTGCCCAACAAAAGCCTTTGTACAGTGTAAGTGTACTGTATTTTTATTTAAAAAAATTAAAAATGGTAAGTAAATAATTATTTGCAATCCCTGTTGGAGTTACATGGGGTGTTTTATTTCAATAATTTAATTAATAAATATGTTCGCCACAGAAAGGGGAAAACAGGAGACATTTGGTACTACAAAAAAAGAATACAAAGCAAAGCAGAACTTCATCCAGCAAAACAAGTTGTAGTAGACTGCATGAGAAGTAAGAGATGAGCTAGAAACCCCTGCCTCCACACGTGGTGTTGCCATGTTAACAGAAAAATATAAGTGCAGAGAGATCTTCAGCACACAAAACTCAGCTTTCCTGAAAGGAATTGTGAAAACACAGGTACATCTTGTGGCAAGAGGTTCCATGCTCCCTTCCTCTCGCAAACACTGTATCACATACCCTTTGGAATTCAAGTGTCCTGGCTCAAGCAAAAGGAGGAAAGGCAGCCAGCCTCTGTGAGCTTCTTTAACCTTGGAAATATTTCCTGCTCCAGTTCTAAGTACGGATTTGCTGATCTTCCTCATTCATATGGTCTGCTTTTCCTATATAAAAGCAGACATGGGCAAAAAACATTCCAAATTTCCCCCCAGCAACCACAGAAGAATCTTCTCATTGCACATTTCCAGAATGAGCTTACCAGTGTTTTCCCAGGGCCAAGGAACATACTTGTCTTTCAGGGCTGCTACAGCTTTTCTCTGCTCAGGCCATTGTTTGAGGATGGAGCTCTGGCAGTGCCCTGCCCCATCTCGCTGCCACCCCACCCCTGGAGCACATTCCCAGGCTGCTGCTGGACCCTGGCTCTGTGCTGCAGCAGCTCCCGAGCCTGCACAGGGGCATTGCTGAAACGCACTGGGGAGCCCCTGTGCAGCTCATCTGCCTGAGAGCACAGACAGACAATTGTGCTAGCACAGCTGAATAGGCAAAACACAACAGAGGCAGGAATGGGCAGCCAGCATATTGTGGCAAGGCACCACAACTCCCCACCTGGGAGAACTTAAACCAGCTCCTCACAGCGCTCTGCTTTCCCTGGCAAATGGCCTAAACCATTTCTTAGGGTATGAGAACAGATAGATAAAAAAAGATTTTATTACAAGTTCTAACCCTAAGATTTTGTCAGCTTTATTTTCCAGACAGTTTTTCATCACTAATTCCATGAGACCTTCCAGGAACAGGCAGAGGTCACCCATCTTGCACAGGGATCTGCTGGCTGGAATAGGCTCTATCCTACAGCAAAGCCCTTACCAAAAGTAAGAATATCCACCACACAAGCTAGACCAGATTGGAAGACCTCTGATACTTCCAACTGTTTCCAAAGGGAGTTAGCTTCCCATGACTTTGCAGCTGGAGAAAGCACAGCCTTTCCACGTTCTAGCCATCTCCCAGGCTCTGGCATTTTAAAAGTATCAATTTGGGCCATAAACCATGCAAACAGCTCTCAGGTCATTAACTCCATCTGTCACTGAAAGAAAATTCCGGGGGTGCTGCACTCCTTCGGCTGGTTGCTCACAGGCTCCCTTGACTGTGCTGCCGCACATTCCAGCAGACATTCTAGGAGAGCATTTTTCAGAAGTTAAAAAGGAAGGCAACTAGATCCCAATTCAATAAAAGAGCATTCTTAGAGTTTCCATGTGCTTCTTATTAATACTCAATCTTGAGCACTAAAAGAGCATTTTCACTTTCAGGAGAAAGATGCCAAGATTGGGGGCCCCATATGCAGACAGAAGCCACAAACTTATTTTCTATGGGAGTTGAGCAAGAAGGTACCTTCAACACTCTGGACTAAGTGATTAGACCTTGGGAAAGTTTCTGAATTTGGTAACAGGCTACCACACAGTATTGCCTGTTCAAATTCAGAAGTCATGACAGAGTAGGGAAAAAAGTTCCAAGTGACAGCCTAAGAGCCTGAATACTCCCTAAAGACATCTCACCAGAACCAAGGAACTCACTCTCCAAATGCCCCTAAGGGGCACACTGGTGATGAAAAGATGCATTGGTTTAGTCTTGGAATAACCAGCACCAGCCACCTTCAGATGGCTCTAAGCACACAGACAAGCCTCACGTAGAGCCCTGTTTATATCCTGAATCCTGCTCTTTCAGTATTTCCTGATTTTCTCTCTCCTCCAGCACCTCCTGCCACCGTGTGGGTTACCCATCACCACCACATTACTCATCCATCAACTCAGTGACCACCCTCATTCTGCTTCCTGTATCTACAACATCCAGAACTACAGCACAATCCCACCCCAAACACCTGCCCTGCATATTGAGATCCTTGTACAAAACAAGCCAAAGTCAGAATTAAAATTCCAGTGCCATACATCATTGGTAAGAAAGGGAAAATAAACAGATCAAGTTTATGACAGAATTGTAAATACACTCATTTATTAATCTGGAAAAAAGAGTATATACTTTTGAGTGATTAAGAAGATTAAGACTCCCTCAGAGTCTTAATCCCACAAACCAGAGTTTGTGATAAATCTGAAGTACGTAAGGTTGCCAGATATTGGTGACTAATAGGATAAGCATTTGTTTTTAATAACCACAGCCTTTGCTACGCGGAGACTAATCAGAGCAGTCTAAATTCCCACAAAAGTACAAGAAAGCTCTTTTTCCCTATATGCTGATTTTTCCTGCCTTTTTCATGAGCCAGCACACATCTGCACAACCTCAGATTTAATTTTTAAAATAAACACTGATAATAGCTAATCTTCTCAAGAGTAAAATTAATGTGCAGATCACATTTAACAGGTACACGGCTTCCAACATTTTTAACGGCTCTTCAAAGGTCATGAATTTAATTCCAAATCAATGCATTCAAAACTCATTTCACCATGCTTTTTCACCATCCCTGCTACAAAACTAACTGGGAATAGAGGCCAGAACTGCTGGCTTCACGTGGGTCACATCTCTGAGCACAGCCGCAAGCCCTTCGCAGCCTCACTACCACACGCAGCCCTGCATATGCAGTTTGGCTCCTTCCTCCAAAGAAGTGCCTGGCTCAGGCACTTTGGTAACAAGTACTATTTTGTTGTGATCAATAAAATAAGCAGTTCTGTTGGGATGCATACAGAAAAAAAGGGAAATTTGGAACAAAGAAGCACTAGTTCAGCAGAGCAGCTCTGACTATAATCACTCACATTCCCAGAGTGCTCCCAAACCTTAAGTTAGTCATTGCCTGCCACATGCTGTCTTTTGGAACTAGGTGGCAGGGGAAACAGTCTGTTGTCCTGGTAGAGCTTCTCCTTGCGAGACATAGAGGAAAAGCTTTTTGGTGAAATTCAGTCCAAACGAGACGTGGAATACAGAGCTACGTGGAGCTGTAAAGAGAAGTGCCTGGCCGGGACGTCTTTCCGCAAGAAGCTGTGCACCGGAGCGCTTCGCTGCCTCCACAGGGATCTCTTAAATTAAAAAAAAATAAACTTCCCCAAACTAAGATCCTCCTACATCATTATTTCTACCTCTGACTACTACACAGACTGACAGAACAGAGATCAAGTCAAGTGTGTAGCTAAGAAGGGGCTAAACCACAAACCAACCAAAGTCCTGGCCATCATTATGGCAATTTCCCTTGATGTTAAATTCCACTACTGGAGGAGGCAAAAAGAAAAGGAAGAGGAGTTGGTCCCACAGCAGAGCCCTCATCCCACTTGGTCCCATTTATATTATTTTTTGTCTAGCCCCAAAAAGCCTCAGAGGAAGGAAAAGATAAATAATCAAACCCACAAAGACACCCTTCTCTAACTACATTTTTTTTAAAAATCCACACAATGACCGCTCCCAAAAGATGCACAGAAAAGGACAATTCTCTCATCCGTTTTTTATTAAGTGCTACAAATCGTACCAGCATCACCACAGCACAGATCCTGACCAAATGGCTTTAGGTTGAGTCTCATTCTAAATAACATTAAAAACGCATTTCAAAGCAAGTATTTTTACAAAACAAATGCAGTTCTCCCTAGCTAATTGACTATTCAGAGAAAGAAAAAAATAAGTACAATTTTTAGGCTTTCAAGTTCCTGGCTATTAAACCACCTGGGAAACAGACTTCAGAAGGAAACTACTTTAGACTCAGACAGTTTAGTGTATTTTTACAGGCTGGTCTTCTGCTTTATAAGCAGAGAAGAAATAAGGGCTTTTTTTCCCCCATTGTCTTCAAGATTCATCCCACTGTAAAACAAATAAAGCAAACAGGCAGATACATCTATAAAATATTTCCCACAGATGAGTAACTGTCCTTTTCTCTGGTCCACAAGTTCAGAATCACTGCTGTCCTTGTGAGCATCCAGGTACAAAGACATCAAACACCTGGGAAATTATCACAGCAGCAAGTGACCCCGCAGAGCCCTCACAGACCACCAATGGCACCGTTAGCACTGCCCTTCCCAAGAGTGAACTCTTGGGATGAAAATCAGGTTTCAGCCACTACCAACAGTAGATCTGGTGCAAAACAGGCTGGGAAACCAAAGATGAAGGTGCTACATCCACCTGCACTGCTCCTCGGGCCTCACAGGCAGCGCTGTGGGCTGCTTCGGAAAATTGGTCATCTTGAGCCTCTGGACAGGCAGGAGCCCGGCCTGTGGCGACATCCCACAGGACAGAAACCCCATAGACATCCCACGGGATGACACCCACGGCGATGATCCTCCCCGAGCCAGCGCAGGAGCGGCAGCACCGAGCCCTCACAAGAGCACTGGACAACCCGACATGCCACAGAAAGGGGCAGGCGCGGCAAAACACCCATCAGCACAACCAAATTAACACCGTTATGGTCCCAGGCTCCCAGTACCGGCGCTCAGCGGGAAGCTGCGAAGGAGCCTCCACCGAAGCTGATGGTTTTGCGGCTCCGACTCGACACTGGTTATCTCCGGATAACCACGGGCACCGCCGGGCACAGCCCCGGCCCGCGGGATCGCAGCCGCCCAGCTGCTGGCGCGCGGCCCACGCGGACTGGGACGGGGCG
>VXAX01006475.1:59374-78062 GCA_013399835.1 Leptocoma aspasia
CGGCCAAAGCCCCCGCCCCAGCCCCCTTGCTTCCCCCTCGGGCTGCTCCGTGCCCCGCTCAGCGCTCCCGGCCCCACCTTCCTGCTAAATCCAGCTGAAAAGGTTGTTCTGGCAAAAACATGCCCTCATGGTGACACAATTGTTCAAGGAAAACATTTCCCCTTTTTTTTCCTGACACGGCTCTAGGCAGTTTCCTGAGCGGAGTAGTGACCACAGCCAGAGGCTGCGTGGCCACTCGGGCACGAGTGACGGTGGGACGCGCTTCGCCTCGGCTTTATGGGCTCCAAGTGGGACATCCTTCACCTTCCCGACAGCAGAGTTGCAGCAACTCATCCTGGGAACGCTGTCCAGGCTGCAGGACCAGCCTCACGGAGCCACTCGGGAGCCCAAGGGTGTTCCTGCTACCCTGGTGGCCTCCTCCTCGTGACCCTGTACAACCTATGCACACTTGTGACCCCTCACTGGACTGACACCTTTGGTTGTTGTTGGACAAACCCTGGCAGGGAAACTGCCGACTCCCTCCCTGCCTCTGTGATGTGCAGGGAAAGTGGGTCTCCTCATCACATATTTCTCTCTTTCTGGGCTGTGCTCATCACGACAGGTCTACCCTACCACTTCCCTGGAGGAGTGTTTATCCAGCTAAAGGATTAGTGTGTCTGCAGTATCACAGAGAGAGCAGCAGCAAGACTGAGACAATGGTGAGGAAACAGCTGGCTTTGGACTTATTTTTGCTGGCTTTGACAGATGCTCAAAGTGGGAGCAATGTCGGGGTGGGGACAGATTAAGACCCTCCAGGCTCCGTGGCACTGAGCTGCTCTCAGCTTCCCCCAGATATGTGCACACCTTGGACAGGCGGGACCATGGTATCCAAGGGGTCCCATTTCCAAAAATAAGTGATAATAAATTAGTGGAGGCCGACAAAGAGGCAGCAGCCTCTTGGCAGGGTGACACCCAAGCTGTCAATGACCCAGGCTGTGAGAATGGGTGAGAACCAGCTTGCTGCAAGCACACTGCAATCCCACTGCCAAGGTATCTAGGTATCCCTGTTGCATATCAGGCAATTGAAGCAGCAGGGAAGGAAAGCCAAAAATTCACAGAACCTGAGGTCTGGGAAAGACACAGCTCCAGCCTAGCAAAGGCTAGGGGTTGGGCCAGTTGTTCCTCTGTGACAGGGAGTGGTTGCTGAAGGAGTGGGGAGGGAATCTTTTCTTAGGGGTTTTGGTGCTCACATGCAGCATGGAGCATCAGACTCTTAATCCTTCCCATACCAAAGGGAGTTTTAACACCAGGATCTACAGGAAGTTGTTACTGCTTTCTCCTGTTGGTAATGTTCCTGTTTCTGCAGGACCCCAGAGAAATGCCTTGGTGGGTGATGACTACAGCACACCCAGAGGTGCTAAGCATCCAATGATGAACACTTAAATAGAATCAAGAGGAACAAAGCTGGAGCATGTTGGATGCACAATCTCCTAGGAAGGGCTATTATTCCATGCTGAGTTTCCCATAGCTGATAAATGCTGGAACCAGTGGCTACATGACAGGAGGAAGAGGAGGGTGGCTCCTTGCTGGTCTGCAAAGGAGGACTTCCCTTGATTTGCTCTGCTCAGTAGAAGTAAAACATCTTATTTTCATTATTACAAGTAACTTTATTAATTCTGAACTGAACACTTATGGAGGAAGGCCTAAAAAACCACCAAAGCTATTTTTTATCAGTTTGGATGGAAATCTCTTTTTTCTTTTCTTCGTCTAACACCTGGGAGTTCTTGTCATAAGTTCTAAAGAGCAATACATGATGGTGTACCCCTGGGACAGGGTCTTAACATGGGCTGCAAGGAGTGGAGATGTTGACTTGGTGTTAGAAGAGGGATGCTGTCCTGGGGCAGTGTAGGATTAAGCATGAGCCTATAGTCCCCACGTTCTTCACATCCAGGAGTCCCCCAGCTCGTGGTATGTTTTGCACTGGAGAATGAGTGTCATGTCACCAAAACGAGATGTGTGTCACTGATGGGGTAATGCATTTGCAGAACCTTCCACATGTCCTCAAATTGGCCACAGGCCATCAAGCTTCCAGGGCAGTGGCCTGAGGTCCCACCTGGGTCAGCAAAGTTGTAAGGAAACTCCCCTGTCAGACTGTTCAGATCCTGCTCTGGGGGTCCTGCTGGTACCACCCCAGACTGGCACTGCTGGGATCAAAGCCCCTTCACAGCAGTGGCTCCAGTGACCCCACAGGCCCCCAGTCAGACCAGCTCCTCTCACCAGCTCGGCCCCAGGTTTCCCTTTGTGGTGCAGTGATACGGAACAGCTCGAGCTGGTGCCCCTGGGGAGGGACAATGGACAAAGCCCCCCTGGGCTGTGCCCATCCTGATGCTGGTGTTTAGCCTGGCTCCTGTTCCTGGCTCCTGCAGGGTTCCAGGGTGACTGGCCACACCTCATCTGGCTCCCTAGGGCCCTGAGCCCTTGGTCAGGCAAAGGGTCAGTGCCAGGTCCCAGCTCCCTGAGCTGGGCACTACAGCATTCTACAACAGCCCTCCCTTTGTTTTAGTGGAGCACACCTGCTAATATATTGAAAGGAAAAAGAAAAAAGCTTTCAAGACATTTGAGTACTGCCCTTATATAAAATAGTATCACAAGTAAAAAACATAACAGAATTAAGGCCAACAGGCTGAAGTACAACATAGACTCCTGTGCACAAATACTTAAAAGATTACCAACACAAAATCACAAAGGATCCTCAGAAGTCAGTTATTTATCAACCGGTTGATCACAGAATCACAGATTCATTAAGGTTAAAAAAGACCTCTGAGACAACCAAGTCCAACTTATGATCAAACACCACCTTCTCCACTAGACCAGAGCACTGAGCACCACATCCAGTCTTTTCTTAAACACCTTCAGAAACAGTGACTCCAAAACCTCCCTGAACAGCCAACAGCCTATTCCAGTGTCTGATCACCTTTTCTGTGAAGAAATTCTTCCTAATGTTCAACATAAACCTCTCCTAGTGCAGCTTGAGAGTGTTCTTTTGCCCTGTCACTGGCTGCCAGGGAGAAAAGCCCGACTCCCACCTGGTTCCACCCTCTTGTCAGGAAGCTGTGGAGAGCGAGAAGGTCCCCCCTGAGCCTCCTTTTTTCCAGGCTGAGCCCCCCCCCAGCTCCCTCAGCTGCTCCTTATCAGACACCTGCTCCAGATCCTTCACCAGAGGCGTCGCTCTTCTCTGGACTCAGCACCAAAATGTCCTTCCTGAATTGAGTGGCACAGAACTGCACACAGAACTCAAAGTGTTGCCTCACCAGTGCTAAATTCAAGAGAAGAATCACCTCCCTGGTCCTGCTGGTGACACTATGGCTGGTACAGGCCGAGTGCCGTTGGCCTTCTTGGCCCTGGGCTCATGTTTAGCCACTGTTGACCAGCACCCCCAGGCCCTTCTCTACTTTCTTTTCTTTCCAATCACTCTACCCCAAACCTGCATCACCGCAGGGGATTATTGTGGCCAAAGTGTAGGACCTGGGAATCGGTCTTTTCGAGCCTCATATTGTTGGTCTTGGCCCATCCATCCAGCCTGTGCAGATCCCTCTGCAAGGTCTTCCTACCCTCAGTAGATCAAAACTCCCACCCATCTTGGTGTCATCTGTGAATTTACTCAGGGTGGACTCAATCCCCTAATTCAGATCATCAGTAAAGATGCTGAACAGGACTGGGCCCAACACTGATCACTGGTCACCACTAGTGAAAATAATTGAACAGATCGTCTACTGGTTGTTTGATGTGAGAACAGTGTATCCAATTTTTCTTACCTATAACTTTAGCAGCAAAATAGGAACACAGTAAAACAGCACGTGACCCCTCCTGTCTAGGTCCTAATTCAGATTTTCTACAGAATACCTTATTTAAAATTCCATCTTCAGGCTGTATATCATGTACCTGTATTTCAGGGGGTTGAGTTGATAGCACTGAACATACTTTGTTCTTTGAACCCTTTTTGCATATGTATGACACACTAGGTCAATCTCCATCCAATAAACTGGCCATAGCTGGGATATAAGATCCTGGCATAGCTAAGTGCCTTCCAAAGAGAATTTCTGTTCGTGTCAGCCCTATGGCTTTTCACATAGTATTCTGAACATCCCACAGAGCCAAATTTAAGGCTTCTGGACATTTCAGATTAGTGTACATGCATATTTTCACTATATTTTCTTTTAATGTTCTATTAATTCTCTCTACTTTTCCTGAAGTCTGTGGTATATGTAATTTCCTCTCTCTCCCTAAACACTTGTACAGCTGATGGATTATATTTGCTGTAAAATGAGCACCTCTGTCTGTTTCAATAAGCTCTGGAACCCTGAGTATCAAGTATAACTTCCTCTAGCCAGGCATTTACTACTCCTCCCTTCATGTTGGAATGGCTCCTGCCCAGCCTGGCAGCAGATCTACCATCACCAGCCAACTCTTGTCCTCAGCTGGAGGTGACGCGTCCATAGTCTCTGTGCAGTCACTGGAAAGGGAAGCAGGCCCATGGTAACACTCCTGCCTCTGAGCTCGGTCTGTTACATGAGAACTTTGGGCAAGCTGGGCAGCTATTAGTAATTTATTTTGCAGCAGCCTAAATTCCTGGAGCTGTCCACAGTTTTTGTCCCTCCATGGGCTTTACTCTGAAACCATCTCACCACAGTTACTAAACATTTCTTTAGCAGACCAGGTTTTCTCCAGCTGACCATATTCCACCATCATTTTGAGTTGCCTCCCACTTTTCCCATTCTCTTTCCTTCTGTTGAGCCGTCCTTCTCATGTATAGTTTGGAATTCTGTCAAACTGGACCTTTCACTCTGGACAACCATTACAGAGAGTCACAGTGACACTCTCATCCCAGAGGCTGCGTGGCTGTGCCTTCGCAGCTGCATCAGCTGGGTCATTGCCTCTGCCAACCCCTGTAATGCCTCTGGTGTGGGCTGGACAAGGTAGTACAGCAGTTTCTGTAGGGAATTGTACGGCTTCTAGCAAACTGCGTATTTCTTCTCCATTTGATACTCTCTGTCCTGCTGATGTGAAAAATCCCTGCTCTTTCCATAACATTCCTGCTGCATGACAAACACCAAAAGGATATCAAGTATTAAATGTATAGCTATTAACTCATCTCCCTCTTCCCAGATGAGCAGCATGAGCCAAGGCTGCTCCTCCTTGCTAGGAATGGCTCTGCTTCTGTTACCTGTCCCTGGCACCCCCACGGATGGTTTACCTAGACCGTCACTGTCCTTGCAGGTAGCATGATGAACCCAGAACTAGATCTGGGTTATGTGAGGGAACATCAGTTAATGGAAATCTTCATCCCTTGCTCAGACTGGAGATGTGCTTCTCCATTGTCAGGTAGAGGCATTCACCTCACTGGATTCAAGGTGTTGCATCTTTTTAAGAGTATCTGCTGTTAGGAGGATTTGTTGTTGTGATAGAGCTGGTCTTGGATACTATTCCAACAGTATCTCTGCCTCATGTGGGACAGGGACTGTTGCAGGATGTCCCAGGGTAAGGGGGTGGCTTTTCTCTAATGTTGTTGCTGCTGTTGCCACCGATTTATGACAGGCTGGTGGTCCCGTCGCTGGATCCAAATTAACTGAGGAATGTGTGACCAGTCTCTGGTGGGGTCTCACTTCCTATGTTACTACTCCAGTGGCCATTTCTTTATGCCCATGTGCACACACATACACACACACACATGCATATATATGTATATATAACTTTTTTTTCAGTAGCAAAAATATTTTCCTTTCCTTTTTACTGAAGGGGCAACGCAAAGCATTAGGCAACGGAACCAGTTTCCTGCTCAGGCAGGACTTTTTGCCCATCATCCTGGAAGAAAATGAAAGTTTTCCCAAGTTAACAGAAATAATATTAGTGTAAGAAGGCTTCCTGCTGCTTTGCCCATGCCACTAGTCCTGGCCACAGGTGATGCCCACCCTTCATTAATAGAACATAGCAGATATTCAAGAACAGCTACAACAGTTCTCTTTATTCTGGGGGAAGTCTTCAAATATTATTTGTACGTTTATCATCCCTTCACCTAATATAAATGTACATGCAGAAAAATGTGCTTTTATAAATGTTCTTTTAGAAATACACAAAAATAGCAATGTGCATGTCCACAGGGAATCTCATATACATACAAAAATAAAATGGTGTGTGCGCTGACACATACCTGGAGAACACGTTCCATGGTATTTCTAGTTTGCATCCTAACAATCCATTCAAATAGTTACAAGTAAATCTGAAAGCACAAAAATTATAAGCTTTCCAGGAAAATGGACGCAAGCAGCACACATTTGGAAGCTGAGGTGCCTCTGGATGCAGATCTACTCGAATCTCCCTTTTTGAGGAGGCTCCGTGAGCACAGTGACGCCGAGGGAGCAGCTCCCTCCGCGGATGTTTGTGTCCCAGAGACACGGCCCTCCTAGGAGCTGGAACAAAAGCTTTCCAGAAGCCCTTTTTTTTTTTTTAATCAACTCTTAAATTAAAATGTCTTGAAGGAATCACCAAACGTTAAATACTGTTTCGAGCACACGATTTTTCATAGGTTCCCACTGTGTCTTTTAACATGCTTCAACCACTCACCCTCAGCCTTTTTCCTCCGAGCCCAGCTCAGCGCAGCCCCCCGAGAACCCCCAGTCCTGGCAGGCCACGGCCGGGCAGAGCTGTCCCCTCGGAGCCGGGGGCGGGCAGGGCACCGGCCTCCCCGCGCTGCCGCCGCTGCCCGGCTCCCCCCGGAGCCGCGGGTGCGCCGCCGGGAGCGGGGATGGCTGCGCCCGGCAGCGACCGGGCAAGCGGGGATTGCTCTGCACAGCCTTGGCCAAGGGCGGCTTCTTGTCCATGCCGGCGCTTATTCCCTCCTTTTCAAGCACTAAGAAGGACTTGAACCAGTTTTTTACAAGCTAAAAAGCATATACTTTACCACCTTCTGTGTGTGCCTCCCGGGGGGCTCCAATCCCCGCAGTCGCGTCGTCAAATCTGAACAAAATGACGCCGCAACAGAGGGGCCCAGGTCCACCTTTAGCGTTTATACTGAATGTGCTCGGGGAATTTGAACATCCACGCTCAGGCTCCTCCCTGCTCCAAAGATGCAGGTGAACTCACCTGGTAGCAGCATTTGGGTGCTTGGAGAAGGAAGGCTCCAAAGGTGGTGGCCTGTGGGTCTCACCTGGATCAACAAACTATTAAGGAACTTTCCTTTTCGACCGGTCTGATGCCACTCTGGGCATCCCACTGGCACTGCTCCAGGCTGTCACTGTTGGGACTGAAGCCCCTTCACAGCAGCAGCTCCAGTGATTCCACAGGACCCCCCTGGTGTCTCTCCACACACCCCGAGCACACCCTGCAGCTCTCACTCCAGCCACATATTGAGCCACCTGCACTGCCTGTGCTCCTCAACAGCCAGTGGCGGTCCTGCTAGCCCCAAATATTTTGTTAATCTCTGCTGGGGTCCGCATCCTAAAGAGCTGTCAGGTCTATGCCATCTGCTTCTTTTTCTAACATGATAAAAACTTGCTCAAAATGGTCACCTGGTTGTCCTGAGAGCCTCAACCCCTGCAGTGTCCCAGAGACATAGCCACCTGCCTGGAATGCATGAGCCAGGACTTCCCCTTCCCACCCTCTTATTGGGATCTGAACCCCTGGGAGTCCATGAGCACCCTCAAGGAGCCACCCCAGAACACTCTGCTTGGGAGGTGTCCCTGGTAAAGGTGCAGGTGGAAAGCTGTGCCAGGCACGTCCACAAGAAACTCAATTTGTGTCAGTGCTGCTGAGCTCCATCAGAAGAGCTGAAGCTACTGGGAGGACTGGGAGACTCCTGGCACCCCTGCATCTGCCAGGCACCCTGAGGCACTGGGAGCCAGGGGCCTCAGTTCATGGTCACTTGAAAGTGTGACCTTTGCTAGTGCTGGTGAGGCCAAGTGCTGGGCTGGGGGTGCCTGGAGAGTGTTGGTGGGTGGGGAGCTTCTCTCTGGCTTTCAGTTTGCTCTTCCTTGGCTGTGTGGCAGGTTTCTGTTCTCAGTGAGGATTTGCCAATTTGCCTTTTTTGGGTTTGTACCCCTGCTGTGGTGCTACACACCCCTGCTGTGGTGCTACACTGGTGGTGGGGGGCTCAGGTGATGCCTCTGCCTTACTCACTCCAGCATCTTGGTGCCATGGGTGCAGGGGCTCAGCCTGCCCATCCAAGCTGGTGCAGCTCTGTGTACACATGAACACCTTCCCTGTTTTTGCCAAAGAACAATTTGGATTCCACTGAAGAATAAAAATGAGCTTGAGGCTCTGCTGTCATGCCTCTTGATGGCTGTTGTTACTGTTCAGAGGGAGCTCTGTGCAGGAGGCTGAGCCTATCCTCACTTTTTGGGGCCACAAACACACTTGGCTCGAGATGTTGGTGCCTGATGCACAACTTCATCTTGATCTAATGATGCTCTGTGAGAATCCCAGGTCAATCTGCTTCCACTGACAGTTCCAAGCTCGGTACTGAGGGGCATGCCAGCTCTGTGCCACTCATTGGAGCACAGCCCCAGCCTATCCCAAGTGCTACTGGCCCCAAAATCCCCATCCCACCATGTCCAGACACTGCAGCCTTTGGTCTTACACATCCCCACCTTCAGAAGCAGCCCTTACACCAGCCCTCACTGGGGTTTTGCTGGGGGATCTTGAAGCCCCGGGTGCCTCATGCCACCAGGAGCTGCCGGCAAAGCAGGTCCCGTCTCCTGCAGGAATCACGGCTGGTTTTGGGAGCAGCAGCATTCGGTACCTGGAGGACGCCTGTGCTCCGGCAGCGCCGTGCAGGGTCTGTCGCTGGAGGGAGCCCTGTGGCAGCTCCGAGATGCTGCCACGAACTGCAGCTGAAGTGGTTGTTAAAAATGAAAGGTGGAGGATTTCAGATGAAAACAGACTCAGAACTGGCTTCTGCAGAGGGACCTTGAAGGGGTCCGAGGATGCCACATGCTCCAGTGTGGCACTGATGGCCCTGGGGCATGGGTGGCACTGACACTGATGGAACGTGGAGACCTGTGCAGCAGAACAGGCAAGACTCAGACACATAGGGAAGCAGAAGCTGTGATCCCTAGGACAGGCAAGATTTAGGGCATTTGGCATTTACCAAACCCTGGATGGTGTCTGGTACTGGCTGGCACCATCCACCAGGCACCTCCTGTAGATCAAATGCACCACAGGGGAGCAAACCCCAAGTCTGGGGGGAAAAAAAAAAAAAAAAAAACCAACCACAAAAAAACCCAAAAAAAAAAAAAAAAAAAAAAAGAAAAAACCAAAAAAACTGGCACAGCAGAAGAGTTCCTTCACCAACTTCTATTTGATGCATAAATTCCACCTCACTCTCATCACTTTAGCATTCAGACTAAAATATGTGCTCCAGTATCTACTGCTGCACTTAAGGACTAAGTTAGTTTTGAATTAAGCAAAAAGAATATTAAAAATGCATTTCTGAATGCAGGACTGAGCACAGAGCTCAGGTATAATGGGCTGTTTGCACAGTTGTGCTTGGAGCTCTCGTTAACCTTGGGATTTCCCCCAGGGAAGCAGGACAGATGTGGGAGCTAGGGCCACATTTAGGTACATTAGGTATTTATAGAGCTGCTCAGGGGACTAGACCAGTCTTATCTCTTCTTTCTACAAGAAGCAGTTTTTCCTCTTCCTTCCTTGACCAGCCAGAGAAGCACCTATGATTTCATCCAGCTCTAGTATATTGGAGATGGAGAAAAAAAAATAGATGGGATTGGGAGCACTGCTGGAATTTACCCCCATCACCTTAAAGACCCCTGCTCCATCCCCAGCTCATTTCATTCCTACATCTATAATCACCCCCACAGAAGTTAAAATAAATGCTTTTGGAGATGACTACACAGACATGTTATGAGCAGCTAAAAGGCTGCTATTTAGTGGGGCTTGCCCTGACCAGCTGACTTTGTTGCGCCTGGATCATCCAGACTTCAGCTTCTGCTCATTTTCAAAGAGTTGGCACAGGCTTTTCCAGCCACCTCCAAGGAATAGCCCCTTTGTTCAAAGGTCTGCCATCAGGGAATAAGAAAACCCAACACATCAGCACTTTTAAACTTGCTGCCCCACAGCCTAATTTCCAGGAAGAAAAGAATTGTAGGAGCCCATAAACTTCAAGCAGACTAAAACCTGCTGCTGGGCCCTATAGCAGCAATTTATCTCAGAGCTCCATAAGGCTACAGCTGAACATGGAGGCAGAATGCTCAGGTCACAATTCCAGCAAAGGAAGTTTTCAAATGCAGAGTCCTCACAATGCTCCCACACACCTGCCACAGGTAAAACATCAGGAAAATAATCCAGGCAGGACATTTAAAGGCTTGTTTTTATTAAAAGACATTTTCAGAAAGGATAGTTTAGTACAAAAAATGTTTATAATACACAAACTACACTTGCTTTCCTTTCCAGCATCAACATATTTATAAATTACATCACATTGTTATTAACACTGCATTTAAATATGAAAACAAATTGAAACAGGGAATTCATCAATGAGGTCCAACATCCTACAAACAACTATGTACAGTACTTAGCAGCTAGGAGCTCTAGCACAGTAGTCAATATGACTTCAATAGGGCAGGATGCTTGGGAAGCCCCAAGACTGCAGCTTGGCTTGTAAGTTTTCAGAGACCTGTTTTGGCCACCTCTCCCCAGACAACCACCCAAAGGCAGAGGTGATGCCATACATCATGGTACACACCTGATGAAGTGTTGGTCTGTAGCTCTTGCAGAGAAACCCTGCTGTCCCCTGGCCTTGTAGTACTGGGACCCACATGCAAGACAGGTCCAGTCACTTTGTGAAGCATGAGGTGTCTGGTGGAAGAAGGCAGCCCCTATTTCTGGGGGGCTGACAGTGACAGCAAGGCTGGTCCCACCCAGGGACAGTCAGGGCTCTGTATGTGTGCTGTCCCACTGCCTGTCCTACCCGCCCCCTCCCCCCAGCAGGCACTGGACCTCCAGACACAGCCCCCAGGACCTGGCCCCTCTGGCAACCAGCTGCAGGATCTCACCCATCAACCTTAGAGCTGGAAGCAGTTTTCCCAGCTCCCAGCAAATTCCAGCACAGCCAGGTCTTCAAAGGGAAGGCAAGTGAGCCTGAGGTCCACTTCTGCACAGGTCACACTCAGCCCTTCCACCAAGCCCTGTACCTCAGGGGAACAGGGGCTGCACAGACAGAGCTGCCTGAGGCTCACTGCCCCCAGCCCCCACACAGGAAGGAGGCTCCAGGGGCTCTCACAGGAGGGTACCCGGGACATCATTTGGGGACAACAGTGAAAGACAGGACATAGCAAGGCTCCATACCCAGTGCTGTGGTCCAGAGCAGTGAGACACTTCACATGCCTCACCTGCCCCAAGCCCAGCTCATCAACACAGTACAGAAATGTTAAGACAGGATAGAAAGCACCGGACAATTTGAACTTCTCGCAGCAGCACATGGCAGGTTAGAAGACCCTTGTGCATGCTCTGGAAGTGGGTCTCCCTCCTGGGGGTCCTCTTCAGGTTTGGGAGCTCCCATCTGGGGGTTTTAACAACACGGAGCTGTTTTACTTTTAGTGAGGAGCAGTGTTGTGCCTCTAAAGGGCTTCTAACCAAGGAAGGGGAGTTGCTTTCTGTAAACACCGAGTGATGGAGCTCAGGTCCATGCTCCACAGAGAAAGTCTCAAGTAACAACTTCAGGGCTCTGCTTCCAGCGCCGCAGGTTGGATTTTCATGACAGTTGACTTCAGGGGGTAGTACCTGCCCTTCCATGTCTTCCAGAAGATGCCCTGCTTGCGCTCATGCCTCTGCCGGGGGATGGAGCGGAAGTACTTCCCATTGAGGTTGGCATGGCCACAGGTGCTGAACCACCAGCCACCTACAAGGGCAATGAAGGGACAATTTTAAGTCATAGAAATTCCAGACAGAAAAACCTAGGTTCAAGGTAGCTGATGCCCCTATTTCCCCCACTTTTCCAGAGCTTCAGGATCTTACAAGACCACCTCATGTACAGTCAAGGAATCATGTGCACTGGGGAACCTTTCACAGATCCTACATGACTTCAGGCTGCATCTGCAAATCCAGGCTGTTCCTCCTTGTGTGAAAAGCCCCCTCCAACCCTGTAGCAGCCAGGGCGAGGGAGGCCTCTGCTCTGCTTGAAAAGGTTCCAAGCAAGGCAGACAGTAGAGCTGTTATGAGGACAGATGCTTGGGCCAAGACCTGAATCATGAACCCTCCCTCAGCTTCAGCTTCCCTCTTGGTTCCCTGCACAGTTCTTCCCAAAGCAGCTGTCCCAGGGAAGTAGGGGACAAGACCAGCTCAACAGCAAAGAGGTCTAGTGCTACACGGTCTGGGTCCCACTAGACCACCACCAGACAGTGGAGGGCTGACAGGGAAGTGCACGTACTGGGACAGAAGACCTCAGACTGACCTGAGAGGTGTTTGGCACAGTTTGTGTCAGCTTTAAGGTCGTGGTCACGATCTCGAGTGGAGAAGGGCAGCTGCCTGAATTCCCCAATGGCATTTTCCAGCTCTCCAGACAGAGGCCCCAAGAGGTTGAGTGTGTAGGCTGTGCTCTCACTACCAAGACTGAAAGCAAACTGAACCACCTGGGAATTCCCCTCCCAGTCTTCCAGCTCAATCAGGAGATTGTATTTTCCCTCTTGGACAAGGTGATGTATCTTCTCCAGGCCCAGCCAGAAGTCACCTGAAATAAGACTCATGACTTTGGCTGCAGGGACACAAACATGCCATGAAAAGCAGAGATGCAAGCAAGCTCCAGAGACAAACAGGGAGACAACCTAGGACGCTGCAGCATTTGAACCACTGTCTAGCACCTACAGGACACATCAGGAAGATCAAGGACCCCTGCAAGCAGTGTCCCTCCCTTCAGCCCAGGTCTGTGCTCCAGCAGAGAGAGCTCCAGAGGCCAGCAAGGGGAATAACTTTTGCTAAGCTTCTCTTATCCCACAGTGAGAACATAGACACCATCATCCACCTACCACGAAGGTCTCCAAAGCCATTCTTGTAGGCATCCCACAGCTGGTCAAAGTCCACAGAGCCATCCATGCGCCTCTGGATCACTGTCCAGCCACCCTCTGTGGGAAGGGAAAACACAGTCACTTGGGGTTACCATTTACAAGAGCACCCTGCCAAGTGCTGCGGGACACTGCATGGCTTTACCTGCAGTCATGTCGCAGTAGACTTGGAAGGGCAGAGATCCTGTGGGCTGTACCTGGAAAACGCCACTGCTTTGCTGCCCAGCCAGGAAGAGCTGGTGGCAACCCTCTGGGAGCTCTGCAGGGGGAGGAAACAGCAAGTGAGGAGACGGCCACAAACCCCACTGTCTCAGCAGGTTGCTCCTACCAGAGCCCCGGCACTTGCAGCCCTGGCCACAAGCCCAGTCAGCTGTGCACAGCAGTGGCTGCAGCTCTGGACACATGCTGGGGACAATGGCCCCTGACTTCAGCATCTTTAAACACTGTGACCCCACATCTTCCCTTTTATTCAAACAGAGCTCCTTGGGCTTTCATCCAAGGCAGAAGCCAGGCTCTGGGCCAGGCTGGAGTGACCTCAGCTGGAGAGCAGGGCTCCCCATTGAGGAGGGACAGAGGTGCTTCCCAGGTCCCTCTACACCCGCAGACAGGAGCAGCCCATTTGGGGTGGGGCAACGCTAGGGCCAAGCATCCCCATCCCACATGAGGCTGAAGCAGGGTCAAGGGGCCTCAGAGCAGAAAGAAAGACAAAGTGCTGACATCAGAAACGTGGCTGAGCATCCAGCACTTGACCTCTTCCTCCCAGCAACTGTGGTGGCCCCAGACAGACATCCTGCTGGGCAACCTGCCACCAGCAGGCACAGCGCCAGGCTAGGGTGACCCTTTCTCCAAGATACACTGACTGAGGCAAGGAAGCCAGGGATGGACTCTGGGAGACCCAGCTCATTGCAGGAGTGGATTGCCCAGTGTGAAGACACACCCTGCTTCATCCCCCTCCATCCCCAGGGGCTCCCACCACTCCTTCTGCCTCAAAGGGACTTTGCCCAGAGCTGCCAGCAAAGCACCATTTCAACAGCACTGATAAAAGTCCGTCCAAGAACCACCACCCACAGCACTTGGGAGAGATGAGCCACGGGGAACCTGTTACAACACCCGAGTCAAAAGGCCACAGGAAGATGTGCAGGGACTTCAGCCTCAGGCTGCTGCACAGTCAAGGGGCTCTTTGTCAGCAGGGACAGGTGTCCCAGTCACCCCCAGACAAAGGGGGCCTGTTCTCCCCAGGCCAGGGCGGATGGGTTGTAGCTCTGGCTACCCTGGCTCACAGCTGCTGCCAGCATGACCCTGAGACAGACAAGAAACCTCAAGACAAGCCCTGGGCTGTGCTGGGATGCTGGCCGTGGGGGTCCCCTCACAGTAGCTGCCTCAGGGTCAGGGCTGACACCATGATCCAGAGCAGCAGCAGGGAGAAGGGCTTCCTCCAACAGCCAGGGGCTTCCTGGGGGCAGATGGAGGGGGGAAAAAAGGGCCTTTGAGCTGCCAAGAGCAAAAGCAGCCCCTGCAGAGCATCACCCCATCCCATCCTCACTGGGTGCTGGGGAGCCTTGATGCTACATTGGGGTGAAGAGCAGAGCCCCAGTTGGTGGAAAGATCAGGGGTGACCCAGGGGACAGAAATATGACATCTGCCTTCACCTTTCACCTTCCAACATACTCCTCCCTCCACCTCCCCCTCCCCCCACAAAATTTCCCTTCCTTGGCAGGGGCAACCCCTCTCCCACAGCCAGCACAGCTGGTGGTCGCATCCCTCAGACCCCCAGGGCAACACCAGGGCAAGACTGGTGCCACCATCAGTGCACCACAGGACAAGCTGTGCCCCAGCCCTACCCCGAGCCCATGACACAGGGATTGAGGGCATTGTGTATCAAGGATCAAAACCACACAGAGCTCCCCAGCAATGCAGGGCCTGAGTGCATCCTGAATATCTCCACTTTCTGGGTAAATGCAGGCAAGGAAGCAAACCAGGCTCAGTGGAAGGAATACCACAGCCAGAGGTCCCTACTCACATTGCCATGGCAGGGAGGTGCTGGGCTTGCCAAGCTCATCACCTCCTTTCCCACTGCATCTTCCAGCATTGGTGAGATGACGCCAGGCAGATGTTTAGTGGTTCCAGCATGCACAAGTCAACTCCATCTCTGCCTGTTTCTCATTTCTGGGCCCTGGCTGCACTCAATCCCTGTTCCCCTGGTGCTACAGGGACACTCCAGCAACTGAACAAGATGCAGCTGCTTAAACAGCCTCTGCTCAATCTTTTTGTTTGAGGAACATGCTTGTTAGTTCCAGTTCATGTTGCACATCCAAATGGCACCAGCAGAACAAGACCTCCTGACTGCTCCTGTGTTTCCTTTCCCCTCCCCCTTTATTTAGCCAAGCAACACAACAAGGCTGGATCTGCCTTAGGCTCCGTGTTCACCCAACAGGATTTCCAGCCACGACACGGGAGAGGTCACTAACCTGGTATAAACACCCATCCTCAGGGATGGCAGGGCATGCCTAGAGCTGCCTGCATTGCCTCCCCCTCTCCCTCCCCAACCCAGCCCCATTATTTTGGAGTCTCATTGCCACTGGGAGAGTGTGAGCAGGGCTCTACCTTTCCCCTACTCGGCTGGCTGCCAGCAAGCACAGGCTCTGCCCAAAGACGTGATCCTCTTTCTGCAAGCTATTAAACCTCTCACTCTCCAGGCAGCTTTGAGCCTTCAACTTTCACATGCTTGGCCCCACGCCAGTTCAGCCCTGAAAAAACTTGTGTTCGCTGGATGCAAATAAAAGGGTCTTTTTGCAAAGGCTGCTGGTGGAGTTCATTGCTGCTCCCCAGGGCCACACCAGCACCAGGCTCTGCCTGACAATAGCCCAGGAGCCGCCAGCACAAGCCTCCCCAGCACTCCCCTGCTCTGAAAGTGGCCACAAGCCTCCCCGGGCAGAGGGCCAGCCTGTGTGCTTTAAGATTTGCCAGAAAACTCACTTGACTTGATAATGAAAGGAAGCCAATTTGTTTTCTGTCAGTGATACCAACATCAGGGATTAGGCAAGGAAAGAGGACAGAAATGTCCAGGGTCTTTCCATCAGAGACAGTGCAGCACTGGACGGTGCTGAGCTCACACAGCATCCATGGGGGCTGTAGCTCTTGCTGCCTTCCACTATCCATCAGAAACATTTCTGAAGCCAGCATCAGCCAGAACATCCTACATCTGCACTAGCAAATAGCAAAGGTCCCAGCCCATCTCCCAGCGCCCCACTTTCAGCATAACCCAGGATTGGAATTGAGGGTTATACTAGATGACCTCTAAAGGTCCCTTCCCACCCAAACTCTTCTGTGACACACACTACTGCAGGCAAGTCACAAAGCAGAGCTTGGAAAAAAAACAGGAGAGAGAAGTTCTGAGAGAGTTTTCTGGCTCAGAAGTGCTGCTCTGAGTAAGGTTGACCCTGCACAGCCCCACTGAGCTGCACCCCAGGAAGAGTTTGAAGCCCCACATCCCACATCTCTTCTTGTCCCTGTGGACAAGCCCTTTGTTCTGCCCACCCAGCTTTCAGACACACGACAGCTCCAGGCTCCACAGACAAATCATCATGTGTTTTCCCATAACTACCCCTGCATCATTCCCTAAGCAGGAATTCCCCATGCCTCCTCATCCTGCCTGGTTTCTGTTTTGCTCCTGCTGAAGATCCCTGGACAGCGGCACAGGCAGAGCCAGCACGGTGATCTAGTTGACACAGCATGACAGCAGCTACTCCTGGCCAGCAAACCCTGCAGGGACATCAGGTTGTGTCTGAAGGGAGGTTGCAGGACATGGCACAGCTGGGGACACCCACTCTGCTGCCCTTGGCTCTGCAGGAGCCTCTCTAGTCCTGCTGCCAGGGAGAAGATGCTCCAGGCAGAGCCAGGAGTTGCAGATGGCAGCATCCACTCGCCTGTTCCAATGCACATTTCCCAGGGCTGTGAGCATCCACTGCACCTTCAGTGCACCTTCAGCTAAGGATAGTGCAAGCTGAGACACTTGTGTTTCATGCATGAGCTCTAAATACGAGCCAAGGGAGAGATATATACAAGCACACAGCTCTGCTCTCAGGCCAGGGCTCCCTAACCCTACCCTCCTCCCACAGACAACAAAGCAGATCCTGCCTGGTGAAGTGTGAGCAGGTCAACAAGACTTAACTCAAAAGAGCTGAGACCCTCCTCTCCTCACCCCACACCTGCCAATCCTTTTTGATAAATATCTGGTCTCAGGCTTTGTCTGCTCCCCACTGCATGCCTAACAATAGGCAGGAAAAAGCCTCTTTAATCCTTAAATTCCTGCTGGACTAACACTGGCCCAGAAGGCAAGGATTCTTCCTCTGCTCCAGATCCCCTCACTCTGGCCATACTCCCAAGTTCCAGCTTTTCAAGCAAATCTCACATCCTGGCTCAGGACAAATGAACCTTTTGTTTCTAAAAGGCTGCAACTGCTACAGGTTTGCTCTGGCATGGACAAGCAGGGCAGCACAAGCAGGTACTCACTCTGTGTCTGCACAGGCTCCCCACTGCCATTCTGACTCTGGTTGGTGAGGTTGAGGCTCTTCTTCAGGTTTATCTTCCACTTTGGAAGCTGTGTTTTGTTGTGGTGTAGGGGAATTAATAGATTGACCTAAAAAAAATGCACAAGTCCGAACAGTTTTATCTCAGCTTGTTTTCCACCCCATTACTCAGGGGAGCAGGTCAGCCACACACCAGCCACTCCCTGTGGCCAGAGCTGGGGCTGAACTTACTTAGAAACCTCGAGGAACAGGAGATACCCAGTCCTGGCAAAGCAGAAATGATTGTGGTTTTTCACACCCATCCTAGCTACTTTATTCTGCAGATGAATGCAAAGGCAGAGCCCAGGGAGGCTGTTCCCACCCACCAGTTCCTCCTATTGCTCCATGCAAACTCTCTGGAAGCTTGCAGGTTGCTACCCTCACATCACTGATGATACACTGCAGCATGGGGACCAGAGCTGTGGCCCCTTTGAAGTCCCCAAAGCCAGGGAGCACCAGCACAGCCACCAGAGCTGGGACAGGAGCGTTCACACCAGGGTATCCACAGCATGTAGGGCCAGGCTGGGGGCTGCAGCACAGGACAGGGGCTCACCTTGCTCTGCAAGCTTTTAATCTGCATGTTTTGCTTGTCCAGCTTGTACTGCTGCTGCTTGATTTTCTGCAGAAGCTCCTCGATCCGCAGGTTCTGAGCATCCATCAGGGACTGCGGGGGAAGAGCCAGGTGAGCCACATAGCTCCGGGAAGCTCCGGCTATGCGAGACTCCCGGAAGGGTGCTCCCGGTGCCGCCAGGACCCCTCCGCTCTCCTGAAGCTGATCCCCTCCCGATGTCCCGGGATAGTCGAGTCCACCTTCGCTCTTTCCCGCAGTCGCTCCCGGTGTCCCCTAGCGGGTCTGGGGTGTGTCCCCCCTCAAACGCTCCCCGCGTCGGTGCCGGTGTCCTCTCTATCCCGCTCCACCCGGGCGGTGCTGGTCTGGTCCACCCCCCGCTCCTCCGCTGGATGCCGGTGCCCCCCGCACTCACCTGCAGCGCCCCCAGGTCCCGAGCGCTCTGGTTCCCAGCCGGCCGCGCCTGCAGCGCCAGACGGACCCGGCCCTCCAGCCGCTCCAGCCGG
>VXAX01006475.1:78101-102214 GCA_013399835.1 Leptocoma aspasia
CCTCGTCCAGCCGCTGCCGCAGCGCCTCGGAGAGGTTGAGCAGCTGCCGGCCGCGGCCCTCCAGCTCCCGCACGCTGCCCCGCAGCCGCTCGCCGCGCTCCTGCGCCTCCCGCGCCTGCCGCAGCAGCCGCCCCANCGCGCACAGCAGCAGTGCCGCACCGCCGAGCTGCATCGTACCCGCCCCGTTCCTCTACCCGTGCCACCGCCGCCGGCCTGCTTTTATGCCCCCGTGTCGGGGAGGGCCCCGCACCGGCCCCTCCCCGCCCACGCGGCTCCGCTGCTTTGTTCGCCCTCCCCGCGGCTCAGGCCCGGTATCCGCCGCCCGCTCCCAGTCTTCTCCGCCCCCGCCTGGGGCAGCCTTGGTCCCTGTCGCTGAGCCCTGCCTGCATCGGTCTTCACCTCTGTCCCCATCCTTGTCTCCGTCCCCATTCCCATCTCCATTCCTGTCCCCATTCCCATCTGCTTTCCTATCCCTAGGGGTCCCCATCCCCATTCCAATCCCTATGCCTATCGCCTTTCCTATCCCTATTCCCATCTCTATCCCTATGCCCATACCCGTTCCCGTCCCTGTCCCCATGCCCATCCCTATCCCATCCCTGCTGACTGTCCTGCCCCTCATCCTGCACTGGGGACCCTGATCTGCCCCAAGGCCTGATGCTTGGTTCCCACTCCCGTGGATGCTCCTGTGTCACCTTCTGAGGCCGGACCCCTCTGGGATCTGTTGGCCCTGGGGCAGGAGTACCCTGTAGCACAGAGCTCTGCTGAGGGGCCCTGGCCTGGCACAGGTGGGTGCTGCCAACTCTGGGGAGGGGGCATGCTTAGGGTCAGCTCCTTTGTACATCTGAAGGAAGCAGAATGTTCACTCCTCTAAACATAAGAGCAGTAAGGATGGATAGATGCATCTCTCCCCCCACAGGTTTCAATCACCCCCCTGTGAAAAGTGTTCATCTTATTTTATTTGCCAGTGTCTTGGACCCAGGTTTCTGGTTCTTCCTTCTTGTTCTGCCTTTTTCTGCTGGCTTAAAGGGATTTTTGATCCTCTGTGTTTTCTCTCCATGAAGGAATTCACACACCGCGATGGAGCTGCTGTCGGCTCTGTTTGGTTTGGAGCAGATGGAGCCCTTCTGCTCCCTCCCCACGGGGCACTTCCTCCTGCTGCCCCAGCGCTCCATCCCTGCTCTGCACCGCGCAGCCTCGAGCAGGGAACTGCCTCTCCTCCCACTCTGGATTTTGGAGCCAAATCCCTGCTTCCCATTGCTCCCTGGGTTTGGCTGACGTGAGCCACCTGGGATCAGGGCTGCAGCCCCCTGTTTCCCAGGCGGAGCTCCTCCCCTCAAGCCCACAGCAGTTCTGCCTCCATCGCACCGCTGCTGCTCAGAGCCCTGCAGCTCAGGCATGGCCCCAGGAAAAGGCTTTTCATCTTGTCCAAAAATGCCTGGCTGGAGGACTTCTCTTTCCAGGAGTCCCCGTGCCATCTCCAAGTATTTCCCAAGCTGATGCTGTCCGAAGGGTGGGTGAGAGGCCTCAGAGAATGCACTCAGCAGCAACAGCTCAGGGTGGAGTCACAGAGGTTAAAGAGGAATTCTGGAAATTCCAGCAGGCATGCACTCCAGAGAGTCTCAAGCCCCCTCCGCTAGGCTACTGTTTTCAGATTTATTAGATTTATTTCATGGTCAGAAGGAATTTCTCAAGTGAGGAAAGAGGAAAAAAACCCCAGGTACGAAATACTGCAGGAGAAAAAGAAACAATAAAAATGTGAATTTCTTTTTTCAAGTCTTTGTGCTTTGGGGGTGTCCCTCTGTGCTCTCCCTGACACTATTGCTAGAGAGGAGCTGGAGACATAGAGGTGGTAGTGATGGGGAGGGGGTTCCATTGCTCCCCTCCAGCAGCCTTCTCTGCTGGGCCTGGGGTTCCTGCAAGGCTCTTTGGGGTGCCCCTGGCTTGCCTGTGCCCCCTTGCCCTCAGGTCATGGCCCCCTGCCAAGGACAGATCTGCCACCATATCCACCACCACTGAGTGCTGTAGGGGCTGCCAAAAATTCCCAGATGGAATCTGAAAAATGAAAATTCTCCTTTTCAGCTTGAATTGCTGGTTTTTGGCATCCCAGGAGGGAGTGAGCTGGCAGGAGTCGTGCCTATGGAGCCCAGGGCTGGAGCACCTGGCACCCCGAGAGCCCTCTGGACTGGAAAACACCAACCCTTGAGTCACTGGGACAAACAGAGAAGCAAAATTTCATGTGTTGGCTATTGCTGTAGGTTAACAACGTCAGGCGAAATGAATCCTGTGTGAGCTCTGCTCCCTCCCACCATTACCCAACACTGGAGCTTGTCCTGGGAAATGACAGGGTTACTCTGAGTGCTGCAGCAGACATGTTACCACTGGTTATTTTCTGCAGTGGCAGGAGAGAGGGAATGTGAGAAGCCAAGGCCTGTTGGGAAGCTGCATGATTTATGCGTTTTCCTTTGGCTGTGTTTTTCTATTGCGACTTCTCAAATTTGCCCTAAGAAATACACATTTTTAAGGTACACAAATGCAAAGTCCTCAGAGGCCATGAGCTGCCTTAGGCTAGGAATGACCACAGGGTGATGGGAAGGTGCTCTCCACAGAGCTGGGTGCTCTTGGGTTTAAATGGAGCTTAAAACAGCCTGGCCAGCAGAGAGTGAGCTCCTGGGGCATTTCTCCATGCCCTGCTCTGTCCTGTGTGGAAAAGGGCTATGGTCAAAATCCCTGTAGGGTCCCAACTTCCCAGCTTGGCTTGGGGCCAGGGAAGGATTGAGGTTTGGTCCCAGGGGATGAAGGACTCTGTCCCCTGTGCAGGCCCCCAGGAGGGACCCCATAAGGACACTGCTGCAGCCCAGTGGTCTTGGGACCCAGAGCAGCACAGGGACCAGCAGGGCACAACAGTGACTCTCAAGGCTCTCTCTGTGGGTGTCTGGGGTCAGCCCTTGGGTGGGGAACAGCAGACTCCCAAGGAAGTTATTTTCTTTGGAGGTTCTCTCAGGAGCCAAGGGATGCTTCCAACCCCATTCTCCAATCACTATCCTTATTCCTATCACTATATCCATCCCTATCCCTTCTTCCATGCAGTCCCACCAGCTCAGACACCCAGGAAAGGCAGTATCACCAGCACACTTCACAAGTAGCTTCTTCAAACAGCCCCCACATACATGGTGGCACACCCCCCCGTCCTCATCCCCATCCTCGCTCCTGTCCCATGCACATCAGGCTGTGAGCGGGTGGGCTGTGGGGAGTGTCTTTGTTCCCTGCCTTTCTCCACCCTGCTTCTTCCCAGGCTGACCTGGCAGGTCACTGTGTGAAAGTTCAGCCTGGTATGAACTCACATGAATTCCTGCAGCTGTTCAGCCCTGGAATCACATCACCAGGAGGGATGGTTGGATGATTTATAGGAAGGTTGCTCACAGCATTGCTTTGTTGTTAGAAATTGCAAACGTAAGGGAGACTCCAGTGAGAGGGAATAGGACGTGGGAAATACATCATCACAGCTTCAAGGATGAATTTAGGTTTTCCAGAGGAACATAATTCTGATTCAGCAGAGGATGGGAAAAATCCAACACGGATTTCCTACTGGCCCCCATCTGGGCACAGCAGCATGTCTCACCCAGACAGGCACTGGCAGCATTCCCTGGCAGAGGGGTTACCCCATCCACCTCAGTCTCGACTCACACCTGGTTCTGCAGGGTTTCATCCATTGCCACCCTGGTCTGAGCCTGCAGCCAAACAGCTTGGTAAACCCCCACCCCTGAGGTCACCTATTCCCCCTCTTCCCAAGAAAGTTTGCTGGCTCAAGCTTTGTCCCTCCTCACTCTGCAGAAGGGCCATGTGGCTCCTGCCACCTGCCCAGGGGACAGCAGGGTGGTACAGCCTGCCAGAGCATACCCTCATCCTTTCCCAGGGCTGGGAACGCTCCCTCACCCTGTCAGAGAACACCCAAAACTTCTGCTCTTGGCTGCTTCTTGAGCAGAGATGAATTTCCAAGCAGGGTCAGTCAGAAAGATGGAAAATTGGCCATGGCCATCCACCCCAGTGAGAAGCAGCTCCATAGGGAGCTCAGCCATGTCACTGAGCTGCTTCCCACCCTGTCTTCTCTGGCTTTCCCTGCCAGCACAGGGCAGCCCTGGGTAAACCACTGGCAGCCCAAGTGAGGCAAGATATTGTTACCCAGGTTGCCATATCTCCAGAGGTCTCCAGAGGATGGGTGAGGGTTGCAGCCACCCTGGAGTCCCTTTCACCTGGGGAAGGGCCTGTGGTCCATTAGCCGAGAGCAGGAAGGCTCATTTTCACGTTTGAAAAGTTGACATAAAAGGTCAGCAATGCTCTCATTCCAAGCAGTTTCCTTATTTTCCTGGCAAGCCTGGATAAATGTTATGCAAGTCCCCTTTATTTTTCCTGCCATCCCGGGCTCTGTGGGGAGCACTGGGGTTACTGTGCAGAAGGTCACACACGCCAGAAGGCAGGAAACCAGAGGGCTTGGGGTAACGTGGGAGGCTTTGCAGCTAGAGAAATCTGACCCTTCTTTTTTACAGTCATCTCTTGGTTTAACCAACATGCCTTTCACATTAGGGGCTCTGGCTGGCTGAGCTTGCAGCTAAGGGCTCAGGGAGCTCCAGGTTCCTGGGGATGAGGCTGCCCCTTGGCATACACAGTCTGCTCAAAGGCCCGTGTGGGAAGGGCTGGACCACAGGGACCAGGACTGGGCTCTGCTCTCCTTGTGAGACAGTGGTGGCTTCTATTTTATCAGCAGGCTTTGGCTAGTGACAGACAATGAATTTGGTAGAGCCTTTGGTGGGCGTGAGGGTGACAGGGGATTTCTCCAGTATTTTCTGAACATCCTTTCATTTCATTTGTAGTTTCTGAAAAGAGATGCCCAGAGCCACTGGGAGGAGAGAGCTGCTGTGGCAAGTACAAGCAAAGCCCGCAGAGTTTTTCCACAGCCCTGTTGTCACTCCTGGCCACCCATCTCCTGCTTTGTGATGGGGACAGAGACAGCACTGGCACTGCTTGGCATTTATCAGTCAGCATCTGCTGGTGGCCATGACCCCTCTGTCCTGCTGGCACAGCCCCTCACAGGCTGGATCTCCTGATGCAACACAAATGGCTTTTTTTGGCTGCGTTGTGTGAAAACCTGCCAGGTCACTTCTGCTGCCCAGGAAAGTTTTTAGCTGTCTCAGGACATTCAAGATGGGTGTCCACAAGAACCCCTGGGGATGTGCCCTCCTGTCCAACACTGTGCTGGGTGAGTGCTGGGCAAGAGCTATGTGGTGGCCTCCTCACCCACAGCCAGCAGCAGCCACATCCACGAGGGCTCTGCTAGATCTCTCTCTGTCCCCATGGAGCCACAGCTGCTTTTCCTTCTGGGAAGGGACTTACAGGAAAGTGCAGCAGAGCTTTATATGGGAGAACGACAGGGGACACATTCCTCATGCAGCAGTAATGAGAGAAGCACACAAATTTTGAAGCACTGTCCTGAAAACCCCAGCTGGGGATCAAACCTCTTCCCAGTCATGTCCCTGCTTGGTTTGTGACTATGACAACGTGGTGTTTGGGTTCCTCATCTGGCTCTGCTGGCCAAAGCTCAGGGAGAGGCAGGGCCGTGCCTCTGGGGACCAGTCCATGCAGTGGTACTACATGACAGGGTGTCCAGGAGTACCAGCCTCAGACTGTGTCTGGGAAGTTGGGATATTTCCTGCTGTAAAAGTAAAGGGAAGGGTCTGCAGGGTGGGGACCAAAAAAAAGTGATGAAAACGAGGCTTTGTCTGTTGCATGCATTTTCCAAATGGAAATATATCTTAATCTTTAGTCAAGAATTTCCTGCATTTTCATGCTCAGATTCTGGATTTTTCTAGATTTTTACACCCCACCTCACAGCACATACAGGCATTGGCACATACAGGCAAGAAAAAAACTTGTGAAAACCTGAAACGAAACAGATGAAAATGCCCCAAAGCATCAAAGAACCCCAGCAGCCCCTTTCCTATCCCCCCTTGCTGGTGACACACCAACTGGGGAAGCTCCAGATCCCCAGGAGGGCTGGGAGAGAAGAGCTGGCCCCATTTCTAGCCATGGCTCTTTCCCTTTTCTGACAGGGATTTTGGCTGATTCTTGGTTTTCTAAACTGAGTGTTTTGCTGCCCACAGGGTGGATCTGAGGTCTCCCCAGAACAGCAGCATTGTCCCTGCTGCAGGGCTTGGCTTCCCAAGTGGGGGCTGCCCATCACCCAGTACTCACAGGTACTTCCCCCGAGGCATGCCACACCCAGAATCCATCACCCAGCACTTAGATACATCCCCTGGGGCATTCTATACCCAGAACCTACCATCCCAGCACACAGCACCCATAGACACCTTGCCTGGGGCATCCCACACTTGGAACCCAGTACCCAGCACTCACAAGTACCTCTGCAAGGGCATCGTACCCCCAGCTTTCCTCATCCTCAGGTCAGAGAGGAGCATGTGCTGTGCAGTGGTTCTGCTGGGACAGGGCAGGGACAGGACAGCATCTGTTGAGTTTGAGTTTCTTAAAAAAAACAAAGGCTGTGTGGTTTCTACCTGGCAGACAGGTGTTTCCATTTCCAGGACTTTGCTCGGCACTGTAAGAAACCTGATGCAGGCCCAAGTCTGTGCCTGAGCTTTGAGCTTGGATACTGCTGTTGGACCACCTCGCTCAGCCAGAGCTGAGCACGTGCCCTCAGGAGGTGCCCAGGTCTGACATCTGGTGATCCCCCACGCAAACTACCTAGAGAAAAATGTCCTGATTGACAAGAATGCATCTACACAGTCAAAGGGCCTGGAAATTCTTTCCCCATTGCAAAGTGCAGAGGAAAGACAAATTCTAAGAAAACCCTCCCATCATAAAAAAGGAGTCCAAAATGGGGAGTTTCCTGTCAATCAAAGTGGCCAAGATGGCCATGATCATGATCTGGCAGTGATCATCTGAGACCATGGAGCATCATGGCTCCTCCATTCCAGCTGAAAAGTAGGGTTTGTGTTGGGGAGTGTCACTTTTAATGGTGGTTTTGTGGTTCCCTCTTGCTAAATGGCCATTTCCAAACCCACCCAGATCAGTGCCCTCGACTGTACAGAAACTCTCTTGGGAGAAACTCTATAGGGAGAGAAAGGTCAAGGTGCAGAGGGCTGGTCCCAGCCTCCTCAGTGCCCTTGCCCATGAGGTGCGAGTGGCCCCAGACAAGTCCCTCTGGATGCCTTCCCAGACATTTCTGACTTTCATCAAGAGTTCCCCTGGACCAACCAGAGAAAGCCCACCAACAGTTTCTGGTACATGTTCCTTCTCCTGAAGGCGAGGCTACCCTGGAACATCCTGTCACCAGCCTCTCCCAGGACTCTGCAGAAAATGTGAATATCAACAGGAGTGCACTATCGCAGCAGGGCTGGGCCTTTCTGTTGCTCAGGGCTGTCTTCAGCACCATCGAGTTGGGGCAGTTTATGGGTTGTGCCAGCAGCTGTGGCATCACTAGCAGCAGGCTCAGCCCTCATGGCTGTTCCCCCACCTCTGTCGGTTCCCTGGAGGGGTCCCAGCCACACCTGGGTGCAGATCCCAGGTGCTCCCAGCCACTGGTAACATATGGCAGCCTCTCAGGGCTGGGAGCTGCTGGCACTTGTTTTCATTCAATGCTGAGTCTCGCTGAGGTGCTGATGACGATCTGGGGAAAAGCCTCACCATAGGCTCAGGGTTTTGGTGAAACCCAGCTGTGCAGCCAGTCCAGGCAGTGCTCTTTTGCACAACCACATCCTGTAAATGCTTGGAATCCCCACTCAGGGCTCCTTGGAATGATTTTGTGGGACATCAGCAGGACCAGGCAGAAGGGACACTGTCCTCCTGGCTTCTTCCCCAGGATGGTTTCTTCCTCTCTCCCAAACCTTTCTAACACCCTAAGCTGTTGTGAGGGATGGAGCTCTGCCTGGCTCTGCATCTCCTTTATCCTTGGACTTCAGGACATTTAGCAAAAATAGCTGTCAGAAAGGGGAAAGTGACCTTTGCCATTTGAATAACTATTTGCTGTGTCAGCACAGGCAAAATGTGTTTGGGAATTTTGTCCAAAGTTCCAGCAGCTCTGACCCAGGACCAGGAGATTTTCGCCTCTCTGTTGGCAGCCATGAACAACACCAGGAATGTGGCCTCATAATCCCTGCTCAGGGAGACACCTGGGAGAGGAGGTGCCTTCCAGGGAATGTGAATACTGACTGTAGGATTCCCTGTGTGTCTCCATGCCAGAAACACTCCCCTGACTTGTTGACGCACCATGGAAGCGGAAGGGAAAGGCTGCAGCAATGGGATAGGATAGAATGGGATGAAAGGAATGGAAGGGGTATGCTTCAGGGATGGGATGGGAAGACAAAGGCTGCAGGCATGGAATGGGAAAGGCTGCAGGAATGGGAATGGGCTTAGGAATGCCACAAGATGTTTGAGATTTAGTACCAAATCATCATCCCATGATAGTCTTTTGAATACACAAAACCAAAAGCTGAAAACCTGTCCCACTCCCTTCTTGGTTCAGTCAAGAGGCTCAATCTGCTCTGCCATGGGGGCAGCAAATGGGTCTCCTGGGGAGCTGAGAGCCTGTCTGGGGACCCAGAGAGCCAGAGACAAGGCAGCTGAGCTAGATCCCTGGGTCTGGGGGCCCTGAGTACCCTCAGAGTGCTGTGGCTGAGGGCTGCAGACCAGGGAGAGCTGAGTGCTGCCCGCGGGTGACCGGGCCCACACCTGCCCCTGTGGCCTTTCTGCCCAGCTTGGCAAACCCAGCACAGAGAGTGAAATTAGAAGCAATTAAAAATTAAGCTTGGCTCAGGCTCAAAACAAACTTTCTACCAATTTTAGCTGCTTGTTGCTTTGGGGACAGCATGCACTGGAGTTCAGCTGGTGACGCAATGCAGAGGGGATTTCTGTTCGAGTGGGGCTCTGAGCCAGGACTAGACATGAGGGCTGCCAGTGGCTGGAGCAGAAAGACCTGAGGTTGGAATCAAAGTACAGAGAGGGCAGGACCTGCAGCACCTGATGTCTCATTTGACAATTTGCATCTTTCTTCTTTTTGATTAATTCTTGCTCAATTAATTCTTATCCTCTTCCAGAGGCAAAGAGGAGCTTTAGAGCCAAGGAGAGAAACAAGACATTGATTAAATCTTCCAGCAAAGACCCTCATGACCTTCCAGTGAAGGAGGGATGCCCAGGATCCCCACAGAGCCTTTGATGCAGTGTGGGGGTGGGCTGGGGGCTGGTGTGGTGGGCTGGGTTGGATGGCCAGGTTGTCACCCTGGCAGTGCCTGGAGAGCTTCCACAGCCACCTTGGCCACCTCGAACACTGACTGACAGGCAGCACAGCTTGGCCCAAAGCAAACAAGGCTGAGGTCAGGAGCAAGGACAGCGGATGGCACCACCCACCAGCCGCCCCTGAGAGGGTGACCCAATGGCAATGGGCCCCTTGGCAGCACTAGTGGGTGCCAGCTGGCAACAGTCCTGCAACAAACCCATCACCACCTTTACCGTGTGTGGAAAAGAAAGAAACCACCCCTCTAAAGGCATTTCCCAGCTGTGGGGTGTAGGCAGGGTGAGACCAGGTGATGTCACAGGGGCTCTCTCACATCCTGCAAACTGTCCCCAGCTGATCTCAGGGTAATGCAGTCCTCCTGGCGGCCTCAGAGAGACCCTGTTCCATGCTGTTACTCTCATTTTTTCAGCCTTCTGATGTTTTCATTCTTGTGATGGAGTTTCTCACACTGTTTTTGTAAATATGCACATGTTTTTCTAACTGTTCTTTTGTTTTTCATTCTTTCTCCTGGGAGGAGAAAGGTTTCATGGACTTTGTCATTGACCAGTGTGGTTGGAGAGGTGGTAACTTCACCTTCCAATCGATGGTCATTTCCAAAACTCTATATAATGTGAAAACCAAAATAAACTTCCTTCTTCCTTGCCTTCTCTCGGATGTGACTGCGCTCTGTCTCTGTGTTTTGTGTTGCGTGATAGTGCGACACCATGCTGTGGCACTAAACCCTGCTAGGTGGACAGGTGAGCAAATGAGCCAGGCTATCTGTCACCTGAGGGGTACCACAGCCAAAAAGAAATTAAGCGCCCAGTCACCCACTATAGCAACACTTTAATGCAGAGAAGTAGGAGATTTCAGGTTCTGAAAAGCACATGAACAGTGTCACTGTACTCTCTGAATTCACTTGGAGAAGGCAAGATACCATCGTGACGGGCAGTCATCTAAGAGGCAGGGACAGCTGGTGGGCTTGGGGCAGATGGCCCAGCTGGGGCACAACCACTCACCCCAAACCACACCTTTGAGTGCCCCATGGTGAGATGGGCGCAAGCAGCCGTCGGGCTCAGCAGGCGTCTGAGCCGCTGTTCCTTGGGCCAAATGTCTGTGTGGGGCTGAGCTGTGTCCTTGTCTGTGATACCAGGTCACCCTGATGAGTAGTGAGTGCCTCGGGTCCCAGACACAGCTCCAGCATTTCAGACGGCTGCTGGAGAGGCGACTGCCACCCCTCATTTACGTTACCCTGACAATATTCCCCATAACTGACTGAACGAATCATGCAGGGCTGTAAGAGCTCCCTAATTAATATAGTTATTATTAGCAATGTCAGGACAGGTTTGAAAAAGGCAAATTCAGAGTCCCTGTGCCTGACAGCAAAACCCACATGACAGTGATGTCCTCTCTGTCACTTGGGAGTTCTGACCGCATCTGGACTGTGGGAGCAAGGACATCATCTTGGTGCCAGATGGGTTGGATGGGCTGCACAGGCATTGGTCCAGGCATGGGAGCCTTTGCACAGGATGAGTGGGGTCATGTTGTTGCCAGACTCTCCCCACGAGCCACGAAATTGCTCTTGGCTCATACCCAGGCAAATCCCAAGGGAATCTGGACCTTCATTACTCAGGCCAAGACTCCTGGTGATGCTAACAGCTGGATGTGCAGGGGGAGCAAGGTGAGAGGGCTGTGCTGGGTGCAGGGAAGTGCGCTGGCCATCCTGCAGTGCTGCCTCTTCCCCAGACCCCAGATCGTCCCGGCTTCTGCCTAAGAGCTGGTGGCTCCAGGAGCTCTTTGCCGTATTTAGGGCAGCCCCGGGGTGCCTGCAGCAGCTTGTGCACTGCCAGAGCTCCTGCCGCTCCTGCTCCCCATCGAGTGCTTGGAGAGGCTCCTAATTCATCCTTTCAGAGCAGAGATAAAATGGATTAAGGCCTGCTAAATGGTTGCCAAAAGAATCACCATTAGGCCCTGGAGAGCTTAATCTCCATGAGACTAAAAGCAGACAGGCTGCACCCACAGCTAGTCCTGTCTGCCAGGGGATAAACACCCAGTGCAGGATTTCAGGGAAGCCTTTGGAGGCTGTGAAATGCAGGCTGAACGTACATGGTGCCCGGAGTGCCCAAGGCTGGGTGCTGGATCCCACACTTCCCCCAGCTCCGCGGGACAACTCGCTGAGTGTAATGCAGGGGACTGTGTTGGCCCCTGGAGCCTCAGGCACCTCAGTGCCTTGACTCTTCCTTTCCATGAGCTCGTCTCCAAGGCTCCTCCATGCTGGCAGTGTTATCTCCTGCAGCTTAGCTCCCCAAAGCTGTCCTTGCCCACGTACTTCTCAGCTGACTCACTTTTGTTATTTCCTGTCGCTATCTCTGATTTCCTTTGCTGTCCTCACGCTACCACTCCTCAAGGTCCAGCTCCTCTCCAGGTATCCCTGACCTCACTGCTGACACATTTCCCAGCCTCCAGGCTGATTTCAGGGTATAATAATGTCCTTTTCCATGGAGTCAGAGCATGGAGGAGACGGAGTTCCCTCTCCCCTCCCATGGTGACAGACAACCTTAATTTGCCCCCACGTAGCCTGCCTGGGACACGTTCACAGCCATGTGTGGTCAGAGTTGTGCCCAGCGTGACCACCACAGCTTGGGTAAGGCAGTGCCAGTCTGGTGTCGCACCCTTGCCTGGGAAGAAGTGGTGAGACTGGCCAGGGGTTTTGGACCTCTTTGGAAAGCCAGATCAAGCAGGTCAGTGTTTGTATTTTAGTCAAATCTTGGTTGTAAGGATGCTGTGCCAGGTGCCAAATACCGCAAGGGATCTGACCCCACTGGCTTTACACCACAACCAACACCTCTCAGGACTAGAGACAGGGAGAATGGGCCCCATCAACCACACCCTGCTAGAGATCTCTGGCTATTTGGCCATCCCACAAAGAGGGATTTTGAGTTCATTTTTCTGCCAGACCCTGGAAAGAGGCAAGGGACTGGCAGCATGCCAGGGCAGTGCTTGTGACAGTGGCTTTGGGGCTCATCACACCTCTGCCCTGAAAGACACTGACATCCCCAATGTCATTGTCTCTGGACTTTTGTTGACAGAAGAAGTCTCACAGGCATCCCCCTCCCACCAGCATTGTGTGGGTAAGTCAGGCTGTATTAAAGCACAGCCGCTAAAACCTCCAGCCCCAGCTCTGAGCCCTTCCCTTCAGTGCCTTGGGGTTCCCCTAACCCCCAGTTTCTTTCATACAAGTAAGAAACCCTTCCATTTCACTGCTGTCCCCCTTGCCCTCCCACTGCTGTCCTCTCCCCTTCCTTGCCTGTCCCCCAAGATGGCAGCTGCCTCTGGCCATGGAGCAGATGGAGGCTGGGCACTGCTCTTCCCTCCCCACTGGCATGATGCAACCTGGACTCTGTGGCAGTGACACACTGTCCCAGCCAAACAAACACGGCTCGGACCGCGTGTTTCATTGCAACAGCCTGCACAGCCCTGGCACTCCCAGCCAGGGACATGTCTGGCAGAGCCAGGGGCTGGCAGTGGCAGCTCCTCTGGTGCAAACACCGTCCCTGCATCCCTCGGGAATGATTTTTGACTGGGCTGTGGTTGCCAAGACCAAGGAAGGGTGGAGGTTTCCAGGACACAAGGGACCCACATCCCGAATGGTCTCCATTCCTGACAGCATGGTGAGCTCAGCTGGGGTCCCATGGTGTCCCTGCATCCTTGCCTGACTCCACACCTGCTCTGCCCTGTGTCTTCTCTGCCCCCCATGGCAGAGCAAAACTGTTGGGGATGTGGAGGGTGTCAGTTGATCCACTAGGGGCCTTTTGGTGCTGCCCCTAAACTCCCTGTGGGCACAGCAGGCACATGAGAAGGGCCTGAGGCCAACATGAAGCCATGGGATCCATGTGGCACCTGGCACTGGGACTCCTTCAAGTCATGGGATGATCCGAGGCACCAGCACGATTCAGAGCAGGAGCCAAGGGCACTGGCTGTGCCTGAGGGTGATGCAGGCAGTGCCACAGCTGGAGGCACCACCGTGGAGCCCAGACAGAGCGGGCAGCAGCACGGCAGGGCTGCGACGTCAGGGTGGGTGAACAGTGATGAGCAGATGTAGGTGAGAGTTAAGCCGTGCTGGGGACACTGAGCCTTCCCCACGCTCCCTTGATGTAATATTTGTGGGGGCAGTGTGTTCCAGCAGTGCCATAAACACAGAGAAGCAATAAACTTGCCTTTATCTGCCTGTGCAGCCTTGGGACCATCTAAATTAGGAAACAAAGGAAGAAACAACAACTCCAAAAGGTTTTTTGCTAGCTGAGCTGAAAATAGAGCAGAAGCCGGGAGGGGGAAGTTCAGCCCAGACAGGGGCATGTGGGAGCTGGGACAACTCAGCTGGCCCTGGTGCCACCCCCACACCTGGCCTAGAGCCAATCTCTGCCTGGGAACATGCACTCAAGCCAGTGTCCCCGGGCACAGTGTGTGAGGGTGGCCCCAGCATCACTGTTCTCCCAAGAGTGGCAAAGGATGCTCAGCCAGGCTGTAGGGCCCTGGCATGGAAATGACACACTGCCTGTACCTCTGCCCTGCCTTTTGGGCAACCTGCCTGGAGCTGTATCTCCTCTCCTGGACCCCTCCCAGCCCCTTCCTGTCCTGATCCTCCAGCAAGGGAGTGCCATGCTGCAGGAAGCCACACCTGTGTTACAGTCCCATCTGTACGTAACTGACCTCACCCTAGCTTCACTCAGTGCTGTCCTTGCATGAGCAGAAGCTGACCCCCAGCCCCCTGAACCTTGGCCCAGCCTTTGGTATCTCCTGGGCATGGACAGTGTCAGCTCATTCAAAATGAACTGTTCTTGGTCATCTTCCTCACAGAAGACAATGACATTGCAGAAACTGAGGTTCTCACCCAGGGATGATTGTGAAGACAGGTTTGCATTCAGACTTACCCAGCCCCCCAGCAGGCCATTACTCCTCTTCTCACCCCTATGGTCCCCAAAAGTAAAGTTTTATGGTACTGTCATCACCAGCCTATTGCTACCCATGACCAACCCCTCACCATCTGTTGCCACCCATCCCAAATCCATCCCCACCCATCACCACCAACACATCACCATCCATCACCACCCACCACTAACCCATTGCCACCCCTCACCAACGAGTCACCACCCCTCACTAACCCATCACCAGCCATCACCATCCACCAAACCATCACTGGCCCATGGCCACCCATTCCCAATCAGTGCCAACCCCCTCACTGGGAAACAGACACAGCCCCCTGTGGTGATGGCAAGGTGTGGCCCGATCCTGTGTGGCACTGCATGGGAGGCTGTGGGGACAGGGCCTGCCTGGAAGGTGAAGCACTGGTGGCAGTGAGCTGTGGGGTCAGCTCTGCCAGCCCCCAGGGCTTTTTGGGCTCTCAGATCACAGCTCATGTTATGAAAAGCATAAATTATTAATTTCAGCTAAGAAGAGAGAGGCTGTGAGCTGCTGCCTGCTCAGACCCACTATTCATCTCCAGGCTCTGCCCGCTTAAAGCAGGTCTCACATTTATAATTCATGAGTGTGTCCCTCAGAAGCACTTTTACAGTGAAAAGAAGGAGTAATGCACGCTCTGCACAGAGCCCAGGTGGGCGGCGCATAGCCCCAGCAGCCTCCTTCATCCCAGCTAGAACCCTGCAGTGCTGCACAGGAAAACCCTCCCCAGGCACCCAATCCTGTTTTCTCATAAAATTTAGGACAATCCGTTAGGGCTTGTCCTATGCTTTGGAGGCAGGCATGCCAATAGGCAGGTTGGCACAAGCCATCCCTATTGAGGTGGGTGCTGGGAGCACACAGAAAGCTGAGCTCCATGGAGGTTGTCTCAGTCTAGAAGGCTTGTCTGGTCCTGAACCCCAGCTGCTGGCCTGTCAGAGCAAATTCACATCACACCTCATTAAAAATTTGGGGCTTAGTCCAGGCACCCACCCCAGACATATGCAGTGGAAGGGGGATGATCCTACACAGCTCCAGCATTTGGGGGACATCCTGCAAAGACCTGTCACGCAGAAACACCTCCCTGGCTCAGTGGTTTGGGCACCTGCCAGGTTCTGGACTGACCTGGGACCTTGTCTCTACTTGCTGCCAGGTGGTTTGGGGTCTTGGGATGATGACCTGGGTACCTGCATTGGACAAGTTGGGTTTGTGCCACATGCAGCTTCAAGCAGGAGTGTTCCCCCCTCAACACCCCTGGACTGGCCGCATCCCGTGGGCGGTTGTCAGCTCGGGTTCAGCTCTTCCATCACCTGCTCTGAGGAGCCTGTCTGCTTGTTTGTTCTTGCCTGAACCCATTAATTAACCTGAATTAAAGTGTCATTTGAGCTGACAGTGCTGGGCTTCCTTGCGGCAAGGATGTTCATTACGATTACCACCTGGGCAAGGAAATTACAGGAAAATTCCTGCACTGCCAGGGTCTGGGAATGATCCACCAGCAGGACCCACAGACCTGGGACAGGGCTGGGATAACGGCAAAGAGCCTATTCCCATGCAACTTGCTGGAAACAGGAGCAGATGCAAAAACCCTTGAGCCTCTGGGAGCAAGGGGCTGTGCCAGGGATTTAACCCCCATCCAGCCGAGGGATGATGGAGAAAAACTCCTGTCTGTGATGCAGTAGCTGCTGCTCATGGGGTTTGGGTGGGACCCACCTAAAAGCTCCTTCCCTGGAGGAGATACGGCCCTGGGGTGGGCTGCAGAGCTACAGGCTATCTCCACCCCTGCCTAGGGTTTCCAAACCTGGTTGCACAATGCTGTGGCCATCCTGACCTGGTGCTGGGGCTGGCCCTGTCTGACCAGCAAGGACATCCCATGGCCACTGGGCTGATGGAGCTGTGATGGACCCTTCCCTCTCTCAGCACCCACTGTCTCCTGCCCAAAATGTGTTTTTTCTTAGAGGTGAATGGAAGTATAGAGAAATCTTTACGGTGGGAGAGAGGAGCGTGGCCAGGTCAAGGAGCATTGCTTTGAGCCTTTTGCCCCTGTTAATGACCACATGGTGGAAGGTCCTGCATTATGCAAAGGTCCTGCAGGTCCATACTCCTCCAAGCAAGAATCCCTGCAATGCTCCAACACCAGGAGTAGTGTGGGGGGTGTCAGTGGGAGTCCCTGTGCCTGGGATTTCCATTGGAGGTGAAAGGAGTGAAAGGTGAACCGTGAGCAGAATCCAGCCTGTATGTCCCAGCCACTGAGCCTGCAGCGGGTGCTCCTGTCCCCACAGCTGTGCAGCACCTTCCTGTGCCTGTGAACAGATGGAACACTGCTGCCAAAGAGCAGGAAATGCCAGGGAGAGGCCAGCTGAGCCAGATTTTAAAGCTAAATTACACCTTGACTTTTTCACCAGCTTTAGCACAAGATGTGATCCCTTTCAGCGAGCCTCAGCAGGTTTGGATATGTTCATGTGTGCACTTTTCCATGTCTCTCTGTAGCCCCTTTCCAATACCTTGGGTATCCAATACAGTTTCTGTGCTGTGTATTTTCTCACTTGCTCAATGAATAATCAATTTAACTGCCATATGCACTGCTTATTGAGAAAGAAACTGCTTCTTGCTAAAGGTGTGAAAGTAAGTCATGCATAAAATTAGCTTAGCCCTCAGATGGGAATTGATTTCAAAGCAATGGAACCTGCCTGGGTTCCCAGGAGCTGGACCATTTTCAAACCAGCTACTGTTTTGCAGAAAAGGGGAAATATTTTCCCAAAATACGGGAGGAGGGTTCTGGGGACTCACTAACGGCTAGGTGGCAGAGGGAAGAGCAGCCATCAGGATGAGAGCCCAAGCTGTGTTCCCATGCTTTGAAACAGCCAGCTAGGAAGAAAATGTCCCAACACCCAGAGGGAGCTGAGGGCAGCTGTGCTCAAACAGTGCCTGGCCATGGGTGGCCTGGGGCTGTGGGTGACCCTGGCCAGACCCACTCCTGGGCTGCTGGTTCTACATACTACAGATTGTGTTTCTTTTTGTTTGAAGAAAAATGAACTTCTGGGGTGGGATTTGCCCCCACTCCAGGGATTTGGACATTAATTTGTAATGGGGATTAAGAGTTCAAATCCCTTAAGCAGCTTTTGCAGCCCCATCCCTCATTCCCCTCACTGCCAAGACCCCCAGCCAGCCCCACTCAAGCGTGGACAGAGTCTGTGAAACCCCCACATGAGCAGGGCCCTGGGCACAGTGGCATTGGCCTCACATCACCAAGGACCCCCCTGCCCTGCAGGAGATAGAGACATGGCTCTACCCAGCTGCTGAAGGGAGGGCCCCAAGCAGCCTGGCTGGGGGTTTCACTGCTGGCTCCATCCTGACTCTGGGCACAGAGCACCTGCTGGGGCTGTGGCCAGGGCAGCATGAAGGACTTTTACCATCCAAGACTAACATGAGCTTTGGTAAAGGTTCTGACATCCCCTTAAACATCTCAAGTTCAGCTGTGCCCCTGGAGTCACCCTTCCTGAAACCACAGGGCTCAGCCTCTGCCCCACTCCAGTGCAGGAGGCTGCTGGGATTTGGGGTTTAAGGCTGGTCCCCCCAGCATCAGACACTCCTCAGGGCTGAGGAACAAGTGCAATGTTTCCACTGCAAGACACTTCTATAAATAGACTGACACCATTTCTCTCCTTAATTACCATAGACTTTTAGGCTATTTCCACTATATTTCAGTTTTGCATGTTAATTTCCTTATGACTTGCCCCTGGGAGTATCTGTCATGGTTTAAAGAGCAGAGCTCACTGGAAGGCAAGGGACAGCTTCAACACCCCAACATCCAGGACAATAAACCCAAGGAGAAGGATTGTCCCCTTGGTTTGAATGGAGGGAAAGACTGTGGCTGTGCTGTTTCCAGCCAGACTGCTGGCAGCACGTGTGGATGCCCGGAATGTCATGGCAGGAAACAGAAATCTGCAGGAGGCAGCTGGCAGGGCTCTCTCTCTGGCACAACCCTCAGCCCCAGGGCTTGGCCTCGGCAGGGGGTTATGGGAGAGCATGGCCCCCAGGTGTGGGGATCCCTGGGATCCTCACCCCCTGCCTGGAAAAAGGGCTCCACACCACAGATGTATGTGGACCCCTTCCTGGATTCTTCCACAAGGTCTTGTCGCCAGCTGGGAGATTTGGGAGAGAAGAGTGCAAATTTGGGGGTGTCCACCTTGGCTGTGCCCTGGTGATGTGGCAGTTCAAGCACAGTGCAAGGGTGCAGTGCCCCTCTGTCCCCTGGCGTGATGCTCCTTCAGCCACTGGCATCGCCCCCTCCCTTGCTGAGGGCACAGGGGCGAGGAGGATTCCAGTCTATCCTCAGGGCACACTTGGGCACTGGGGACTCCACTTTCCAAGGGCTATAGACATGGGGTGAGGCAGGGGGAGGCCTGAGCCTGCTGCCAGACACAGCATGGCCTCTCCACTGGGTCACAGGTGGAAGGAGGGTGCCCGAATGCCTGGGAACCCCATCAACATCTGAGCCCCATTAGTACCCATCTGTCTTGGTTTGAAAAGACAGGTGTCTGCTAAGGAAGGCAGGAGGCTCCCTTGAAACAGAAAATGCAAACCCCTTCCCTCTGAATTATTATTATAATTTTGAAATTAAGAGGCTCTCAGGCAAAGATATGGGAATAGGAATAACAATTCTTTACTAGGAAAATTAAAAATACAAATGCAATAGTACATACAAAAGAAAAGAAAACCACTGACAGAGTCAGAATATGACCTGACACCCCGTTGGTCAGGGTGTTGGTAGCAGTCCCATTAAACGGTGGCTGCTCCTCCTGGAGTGACAGATGTGGTTCTGCTGAAGCAGTGATCCTGTGGAAGGGTGTAGTTTTCCTCTGAAGGTCCAGTGATGGTGTAGATGGGCCTGGTCTTCCTCTGGGAATCCAATGGAAAAGGCTGCCTGTGGTGCTCTAAATCTCAGATTATATCCAGGTAGGAATGCTTGGCTCCTCCCCCTGGGTGGAGCATCTCACAGTGGGATGATGGAATGTTATCAGTCATGCAGTGAGACTCAATGGCTCACTAACAGAAGATGTTTTCTGGAGGGAGGATGGGTTGTGGAAGAGATAAAGAAAGCTGCTCAATTAACAGAAGATAACTGCCCCACCTCTAACAGATGGCAATAGAATACACACCCATCTTACAATTCAGGACACCTTCTCCATGGGGATGTTGCTCGGTCACAGTCACGCCGTGGGTTGGGGAAAACCGAGGGGTCACAGGGGTTGGGGAAAACCAAGGCTGTCTTCATGTCACAGACCTTCTGCCTCTCTGGTATCACTAATCCCACTGCCCACTCCCACTCCAGTGGAGGAGGTCACTGCCACCCTGAATCACCCACCCAAGAAGCAAAGCTTGGCTTGGGAAGGGAGAGGGGAATGCTGACTCCACACTAGCAGGCTGCTGGCTGCTGCATCCCCATCCCCACTGACAGCCAGGCTGCAGGCTCTGCCGAGCCTCTGCTGCAGAAACTCCATGGGGTTCTGTGACAGCAGCAGCTGCTAAATAATCTGTCAGGTCTTTCAGATGGAGTGGGGTGGCCAGTGGCCAACAGGCTGGTGTGGAGCACAGCCTGGTGAGTGGGGAGTGACTATTCACCTGCCGGGGAGATTTTCTGAGCCAGTGGCCACTGTGAAACGTGCCAAACTTCACATTTGTACAGTGATAGATGTCTGCAGGTGCATCAAACCAACAAAAACCCTCCTTGGCCCACTGGGAAGCAAAGACAGCAGCTGATTTGGATTTCCTCTGAAATAATGCAACTCCAGACAAGGACACATTTGAAAAACATGCAGTTCCCAAGGGCTTTTATCAAAAAAACAAGGAATCATTAAGGTTGGAAAAGACCTCTAAGATCATTGAGTCCAGCCATTAACCCAGGCCTGCAAGGTTCACCACTAAACCATGTCCCCAAGTGCCACACTGAGATTTAGGCTCAAAGACAGCGCAGTTAAAACCATGCCCAGCCACCAGACATCTGGAAAACAACTCTCACTTTCATACCCAGCATGTGTCAGTGCACTGTGAGGTAGGTACAGCTGTGGTGTGCTCCAATCTGACCCAGGGCCATGTGGAGGGGATGGTCAGCACAGAGGAAAGTAGCAACTCCAGCATCCATTTGTGGATGCAGCATCCCATGGCAATGTTGGGAATGGAAATCCCACAGGAGCCAAACCCTGGGCTCACCAGTGAGTTAGCAGCCAAACAAGCCAGGCACATTAGGCTCTTCCATCTAAGAAATGTTCCAGATGTTCATATCTCTGCTTGGTGTTGTGCTCTGCCAAACCTCCCTCCTGGAGGAATGCATAGGGAGGAGAAATGCGGGGGAGAGCAGTTCTTTGTGGTTAGCATAAGCTTCTAGCCCTCTGTCTGGACAGGAAATCAATGAATTTTGGGAGTTAGGTCAATGCTGCCCAGGGAAATTCTGAGTTTGGTTAGGGGCAGTGAAAATCCACAAAGCTGTCCTCAGCTGGGGTGGCAGCAATGGGCTGTGCTCAAGGAGGTCTCCGTGAGCTTCCCACAACCTTCCAGAGAGCATCCCCACCTCCTGCCCCACCCCCAGCAAAGAGTCAGCATCCTTCACTCTCCTTCCTTTTGCTGTTTGCTGATGAATGACTCCTGGATCCTTAAGACACTTCCCTGAGTCCCACACTGAGGGCTGGAGTTTCTGCAGCACTTCCCCACCGCTAAGGAGAATCCACATGAGAAAGCTCGTGTTTGGGTCAGTGCCTTTGGTCTTGGAAGAGACTCTTTCCTTGGGGGTGTCAGATGGGGGATCCACTGGGGCAGGGCTGAAGACCCCTCTTCCAACTTGGGATAGGAGAAGCAGCTCACACCAGGGATGCACCAGAGGTGTGTAATACACCTGGTTCTTGGCAATACATTACTGGAAAGTCCAAGTTGGACAATGCTAAAATGAAGTGTCATCTCCCATGGAATGTTCCTGACTGCCCAGAACTCACAGCTGCTTGTGAAGGACCCTGGATTTTGGGGGCTGCGTGGAGGGACAGTGCTCCCCACACAGTGCAGTCAAGTCTGGCCAAAAGGAGAGTAGGATGCTGCTGGGGGTTTTGAAAGCACAAGGCATCAGAGCAACTACCAACACCCAGGACCAGCACCCACACCTTGGACCAACAACAAATGCTTGTCCCTAGTGCCTACCAGGACTTAGGATCAATACCCAGTGCCACTCCCAGTACCAGCCCCCAGTACAAGGCCCAGCACTCAATGACTCCCAGCACAAAAGTGCTGATGTTCAACACCATCCACAGCACAAAGACCCTGTACTAGCACCAGTGCATGAGACATTGGTGTCCCAGATTTTGGTCAAATGAAAGCAGTTTAGGGTTTAACCCATTCATGCACAGACTCCCAGTTTCTCATCCCTTACAAAGGAGAAGGAATTCATTAAATCCATAAGGAAGGGAAAGGGGCTGGGGGTGGGCAGGAGTCCCCCAGTACCTGGGGCTGGGCAGGGCTAAGGTATCTCCTGCACGTGGCACAAAGAGCCACAAGAGCTGCTCCCCCCGAACTGAGCACATCCTCCCGCGCCTGCGCCGGCTGCCGGACAGGGTCTCCGGAGGAGCCGAGCTCACACAACAGCCCTTCTTCCAGGCACACGTGCTGCTGCCTTCAGAGCTTTATGAATATTGTAGCAAGGCCATTCCTTTCATCTCTGCTTCTTTCCAGGGAGCCCCAAACCTTCTGCACATTCATTTCCACCTCACTATTCCTCTTAATTATTTAAACTTGCCTTCCCAAAAGTGGGGCCCTTCCATTATCACTCCTTCCTCTGAAGCGCATGTGGAATTTGGGGACTTGCAAATCCACTCAACTTCTTCACATTCATGCAGAGAAGCAGGTTTCCTCAGGCTCCCCTCCCTGCTCCTTCCAGCCTGGCCCCAGGCAACATTCACAGAGGCCTCAGCCACAGAAACCTCAGAGCCAAGGCAGAGCATAGCAGCTTTTTAGTGGGGTCCTGAATGCTGAGGATCTTCCCCACATGATTTTGATCATTTCCATGGCTAGTCTTGGTGGTTCTCCCCCAGAGCTGCATGCAGGGCCAGATGTCCTTGCACTGCAGCTGTACCGACATGGCTCATGCTAGAAAAATCCCTCGCTGCTCCATGTCCAGCCTCAGCAAAGCTGAAAGCATCTGCGAGACCTCCCTGCAGGGCAGATCCCCTCCCTGACCCTCTAATGAGACCTACTCAGTTAATTGCCTTTTAACATAGGAACGCCAAGCCCAGCTCCCCAAATACCTGAAGTTAAAACCTGGTGGTTAAAATGCTGTTAGAGAAATGCAGTTTTCAATAAAATAGATCCACATTAACACCTTCTCTGTCTACTTTTGAAAGGTGACAGCTGTATTTGAGCACCACCACGGTTGTCTCTTCCTGCTGGCCCAGCTCCCAGCTCCCCATGCTGCTGAGATCCAGCCACAGCTGAAAAGGGAGGGTCTGGTGGAGCTTTGGGGGTGCTGGCAGGACACAGGAGCCGGGAAAGGGGGTAACTCAGACAGCTTTGACACATCTCGATCTCCTGTCATGCCTGAATCTGCCGGGTGCTCAGCAGCCAGGGCTTTGTGCCTGCAGCAGCCCTGCCCACACTGTGCTGTGCTTGGCTCTGAGCAGTGTGACCAGAACATTTGCTGGAGCACGAGATCCCTGGCAACTGCTCTTTTTCCCCATCCTTCTATTGGTGTGCCATATCTCATACCCTAAGGGTCTCTTGGTTTGGCTCATCCTCCCTGAGGCCACTGTGGGAAGATTGGGGTTTTCTCACCCCACTGAAGGAGACAAGGGTGGTGAGGAGGTGCAGTGTGGCCCTCATGGACACCTGGTGACCTCCAGCAGCTGTGCACTATTTGCACTATTCCTGTTACTATTATTTGTTTATGCATTTATTGGTATCCAGCTTCAGACTGGAAATGGGGTGGGGCATCCAAGGAGACACTGGTGTGGAGGGGCTGCCAGAGCCCCCAGCCTCCAACACCACCAGCAGCATCACCCAAGCAGGGGGACCCCACTCTGAGCAGCTCCCAGCTTCATAACCCTCCAGAATACCCTAACAGAGGTACATGCTACTCCTCTAGGGCAGGGCTGTGTCAGCAGTGTCCTGGGTGGACACTGGAAATTGTCGCTGTGGGATTGCTGACTGATGACCCTGTGGCACCAGCCCTTAGGAAGCCTATCCCATCCCAAACAACAAGACTTGGTTGGTTGCTGGTCCCCAGCAGTGGGACCCCTTCCCTGTTGTGGCCAGGCCAGCACTCGCTCCATGCACCATTCCCTGAATTAATCATCAGCTTCACTCCGTGCTTGACTCTTCACTTAAAGAGATTTTTACACATTAAAAATTCACAGCACTAAATGATTGATGGCTAAGGCCCCCTGCACCCTGAGGAAGAGCTCAGGCTGCTCCAGCTTCACTTTACACCAGGACTCCAGCATGTCCTTGTCCCCAGCCATCCCCAGTGCTGCACTGGGCATCATCTTGGGGAAAAAACCAGCATGGCAGTGACCCCCTACCAAAAGCATCATTAGCTCTATAGAGCTGCTGGTGGTGTGCTGAAGGGGGTTTTGGTGATAGAGCATCTCCAAGGCCTTGGGATGTGCCTGTTGTGGCCATCACCAGTGGGAATGAGACACTCTGCTTCTGTGTGGTGTCTTGGGAGGGTCTCGGGGGAGCTGTTTGCCAGCCTGAGCAGCACAGAGGAGGGCTGCAGGCTTGAGTGAGAGCTGCAATGGAAGCCTTGTGTTCTCTCCTCCCATGACTCCATCTCTCCATGTCATCCCAAGACATGGCAGGTGTTTGGAGCAGCCATTGAGGGGCTGCATAGGTCGGGGGTGGG
>VXAX01006475.1:103479-155358 GCA_013399835.1 Leptocoma aspasia
CCCCCTAAACCCATCCCTAAACCCATCCCAGGCCCTCGGCGGTTCCCGGGGCAGCAGCGCCCCCTGCCCGTCAGAGCAGGGCAGTCACGAGGGCATGTGGGGCTGGGACGGGGCTGGGACGGGGCTGGGACGGGGCTTCGGGAGTGCAGTACCGGAGCTGAGAGCTCGAGGTCACGGCCACCCTGTCACTCCTTCATCCCATCACTCCCAGTCCCATCACCCTGCCAGTGCCTCACCTTGCCACCCCACCACCTTGTCAACCTGTCACCCCATCACGGCTGCTCCCGCAGGCAGATGTGACTTGCTCCCAAAGTTCCCCCGGACCCAGCCCCAGAGGTTCACGCTGGGCAGACCCCGACGTGTTGCCCACCTCACCAGCGAGCCCGGCACCTCTTCCTGCCGTCCCCCAGTCCCAGCCGTGCCGTGGTGCCCTGCTCCCCACCTTCACCACCACTGCCTCCACTCCCCTCTGCCCGGTGGGTCTTGGGGTCCTTTGGCCACCCTGCGGTATCGCCCTCCTGTTCAGAGCTCGATGGGCTGCACCAGCCGCCGCCCAGGTGTTCGGCCGGGCTTTGGCTCACCACCTCATCTGTCTGGAGGGACACTTCCTTTCGCACTCCCCCCACACCCCGTTCGACGTCGACACCCAGGGCCTGTGTTGCACCCCTCAAACACACGCTGAATCACTAACAATTATCCCTCATTTCAGGTGTCTGTCCTTCTCTCAGAGGAGACGTGTCTGAAGCAGTGCCAGGGGCGGGAGCAGTACTTCTGCCACCCACAGTGCCCCAGATGTCCCCAGGTGCCAGTAGCGCTGCAGGTGCTCCCTGCCGCATGTCCAGCGGCTGGGGGACCGAATCACGCTGTTCCTCTTCTTTTCTTCCTCGAGGGAGAACACGCAGGTCCCACACGCCTGGCTGTTCCCCATGGGGCTGTCCCTGTCCCCGCAGTGTAGGTGGGCTCAGACCAGCAAGTTTAGAGGTACCACCTACACTGTGCAGCATCTGCAAGAAAAACTCCCTTAATCAGACACTTCTCAGCCTCTCTCTGCTCGGTGGCAGGGAAGGAACCAGCTGGATGCTGGCACCGGGGCAGCTTGGACACGCTGGGCAGAGTCTGGCAGGAGGGAGCTCCTGGAAGTGGCGGCAACGGATCCACACTTGGGGAGTGTGTTCCTGTCCTGCAGATGGAGTGGAAAGTTCCCAGCGGAGATCCGAGAGCAGAAAGCAATGGCAGAAGTGCTGCCCGGAGGAGGATTCAGGCTCCGACCCGCCCCGGAGGCGGGCAGCGTGAGAGCCCCTCTCCTTGGCCCCGCTTCACAGCTGCCGGCTCAAAGGCCCGATTGTCTGCCCGCACCAGATGTGCCGCTTCGGGTGGCGGCACAGAGGAGCTTTTCTACTCTTCTCAATGACAGATCTGTGCCATTCCCGTCGGGAAGGTCCCGCTGCGTCGCCCCGGCCCTTGCCAGATCCCCGGCTCCCGGGAACCTGCCGGCTGCGGGGCGCCGGCCGGAGAAGGGCGCTCTGTGTGCCGGACACGAGTGGCCTTTCCCGATTACGCTGGAAATGTCAAAAGGGAGTCGGACGCCGTCAGCCCGAGGCGGCGGGGGGAGTGAAGCTGGGGCAGGGGAAGTGAAGACCTGAAAACAGCCGGAAATAACTCCCCAGGGAAAAACCGAGCTTGGCTGTGCAGGGCAGGGAGGCATCTGCTGGGTAGGAAATTCCCTCTTTGTCCTAAGGACTCAGCTGGACATCTTTGCTGGGTGCTAGAGGGCAGAGAGCACAGAAGCAGAAGGGATTTGGGGGCTAGTTTGTGCTCACGGAGTACACCCAGCCTCATCCTGCTCTGCAGGGTGAAGGGTCGAGCTGGAAATCAGTGGGTGAAGCTGAGACCACATCACACGCCAGGTGATGGCGAATCCTTGTCCTCACGCAGATCAGTGTCCCTGCCTATCACCGGGGGCTGGGGATCTCAGGGCTGCTGCCCCTGGGCAAATGCATTTCCCACAGAGGACAGGGCTGCAGCTGGGACCTCACCCTATTGCGGGACCAAAGTCACAGGAATTCACAGGGTCAGGTGACTCCCTTTCCAGGAGTCACCCCTTTTGGGGACAATCAGTTTGGGCACCTATTTTCAAAACCCATTTTACAGCCTGCTGGCTACAGGAGGATATGAGGGCCTAGAGTCCCTAAAGGCAAATGGCAATTTTGAAGGAGTGTAGTGTTTCAGCCAAGATTATAGATTATCGTCGTGGTCTATGCATTGAAGAAAAGACTCTTGACGACAATTTCAGAAGGCTAATATGATTTATTAAAATGACTCTATAATTCTAGTATTTTTCTATATCTGCTCAGCAGAGAGCATTCCATGCTCCTGCTGCTGCTTCGTCCAGGGAATGTGTTCGAATAGTTTACAATATCAGAAAGATAAAATAACTTCAGTTCTGTCTCCTCATAGGTAGGAGGAGGCCAACCAATTCCATGTCTTTGAAGAACAGACACAGACACCTTGTTTACAGAAAGCTTATACAGAGTAAAAGACAGCAAAAGGATGTTCTCCCATGGGAAAATAATCAGAAGGCTTACACACAGAGAAACTTATAATATGTTCATAGCAACAATAGATCTTCAAGGCAACCCAGGCTGCAAATCCTCCATGCACAGCATAATCCCAGTACCGCAATGTCCCAGATGCGGGAGCATCCCACTGCCAGGTCTCACTGACTGTTGGGGTGTGTTTAGGGCCACATAACAGCAGGACATGCCGGCCGTTGGGGCAGGTCCCCCTGGTGCTGCCGGCGGGGCTGGCCTGTGGCCAAAGCAAACCCCAGCTGCAGAAAGCCCGCACGGCATTTCCCTCAGCACTGATAAGGCTGAGCTGCAATCGCAGCCACAAAAAAAAAGCTGTCCTGGCCTCCCCCAGGCTAGCCAAGTGCTGTGCCAAGCACATCAAGGATTGCCCGAGATAAAAGCTCACGCCTGCTGTGCCGCACAGGCACAAAATGTCACCTGCGGCCGGCTAGATCAGAGAGGACATGGGTTGAGGGAAAGGGGATGAGGACGCCCTGCCCCTGGACTAGGGCTGGTCTTGCAGGGCTGTGCTGGGGACAAGAGGACACACTGGGACACATAGCTTAGTGGAACGTAGCAGGAGGTGGCATGGAGCAGGAGGACCCCAGGGAGAGGTTGTCATTAAGGGTGGTCTGTGTTTATGCAGATGCCACAGCACAGCCCTAACCTGGGTTCAAGGGGGTCTCCAGGAGGTGATGGGTGGTGAGAAATGGCAAGGCAGGCAGCTTTTGGCAAGGAGTCTATGTGGTAGTTGTCCTTCTGTCAGGGTTTGGCTTCCCCCAGTGGCTTCAGCCTCCATGCAAGTCCCTTCCCTGCCAGCTCAGCTGAGTCTGAGCACCATCTGCTGTGCACTCACAGCTCCTCAGGGACCCTTCCCCACATTCCACACTGCTGGGGAAGCGGCTGCACTCCACTCTTGGGCTCTTTGTTTTGCTGCAGCATCTCAAGGAGGAAGGATCTGAGCAGAGAGGTGAGGAGAGGAAATGAGCTTTTTGTCCACTCCCAAACCTGCAGGCAGAAAACAAGGACATCCTGCTGTGGTGGCTGGGCAGGGACGCTGTGCCTATGGGGAGGGCAGCATGCTGGGCTGAGATATTGCTGGCATTAACACCCTTTCCTACAGGGACTGGGCCAGACAGAGCCTCACAGCTTTTGCCTCTGGTCTCACGCCATGCCCAGCCTAGCCAGCTTGTTCAGGGGGCCATGGAGGGGGTGGTGGAGTCAGGAGCCAAGCTCGGGCAGCCTTGGTAGAGCTGGAGCAAGCAGAGAAGAACTCAGGCAGCCAGGAGATGGCTGGAAGGCATCTGATCATCTGTTTCCCTGAGCACGCAGTGCTCCTCCCTGCCATGGGCCACCACTGACCAGTCTGGACATCCAGGACTTCAGAGCCCACTGCCTCAGAAAGGACTGAGATGCTCAGGGCTGCAAGATCCTGCTGCCCATGGAGGAGACCAGGGTGCCCAGGGGTCAGGATCCCACTACCCAGGGAACAAACGGAGTCATCCAGATCTGCAGCAAGTGGAATGGCTCATGCTGCAGCACATGCAGCTGCAGCCCTTTCCCACCAGCACCTACAGCAGCATTTCTCAGGGTGTCTCCATCCAGGAGCCATCTGAATGTCACAGGATGGCAGCAAATGCCTGCTTGTAGCCCGCCAAAAGCCTGGACAAGCTTTGTGTGTTTTCTCATGTGCCAACACCACCCAGTTCCTGTGCTGTGTGCAGAGGGACAGGGATGCAGCTTGTTCTGTCAGTCTGCAGTCACCTCCAGCTCCCAGGGCTCTGTTCCCAGCACACTGTGGAGAAGCACCCAGCTGTGCTGGTGTGAGTCACAACACATGCACACAGGCGCACCCACATTTCCTACTGCTCTGATGGGAAAAGAGGCACAATCACATTCACAGTCCCAGTAGGGACTGACAGAGAGAAAAGGATTGGGATTCACAGGGAAAGTAATTTTGAGACCTTCTTCTGGACCAAAAAAAAAGCTTTTTAATAGATCTGGTTCTATGAAAACTCATTAGCTCCTGGAGCTTTTTGTTCAGTTGCACACTCTTGTGAGGGTCAGGGCTGATTTCAATGGCCATTGTGAAGGAACAGCTGTGCCAGACCCAAAAATGATGCCATGAAAGTCAGCAGAGCCCCAGACGGCTGAATGACAACACTCTATGACCAGGAAACCACTGAGTTTTTTTGGCAGAACGGTCCCTACAAGAGGAACAGAAGCCTGGCTAGCCCTCCCCACCCCTCCATGCAGGGTTATGGGAGAGATGCTGAATACAAAAGCTTGGTCCCATACTGTGGAAGCCCCTGGTCCTTACCTGTAGCCTTTCCCAGACTGAGCATCTGTGCATCTTTCACCCACACAGGCACTAATACCCACAAGCTCACAGCTCCACTTTGGTTAACCCAGACCTTGGCACAGGTGTGGGTGCAGCCGCTGCCATTTGCCTCCAAGCCTGGGTTCAGCTACACCTGCTGGGCACTGCCAGCCTGGGTGGGCAGGTGCCACAGCTCAGACCAGTCCTGGCTCGGCATCCCTGGTGTGGGGTGAAGCCACTGCACTGGTTGCCAGCCGAGGCTTCAGAAGCACTTTGCTCCATGTGATCTGCTCCTGGATGCAGATGGGATTTACACGGGGTGTGAACACCAACCAGCCCAGGTGAGTTCTCTGGCCATGGCCTCATATTTGAGTCCCACGTAGTTTCTGCAAAAAACAATGAATATTAGAAACAAGGGCTGTCTCTTGGGTTTGATTCTTCTCAGTGATCAGAACTGAAAGCCAGAGGAGTCTGATTCCCTGCAGGGAACAATGCAATCCCTCTTGTTCAAAGGCTGCTGGTGAGTCTCAGCCTGGAAATATCTCTGAGCTGTCACAGTGTTGTGATCCAGCACCACAGTAAGGCAGCCCCAGGGCTGTATTTCTTTGGTGGTGCAGCGTTGTTCGTAGTCTCCTCAGTCTTCCACAACTCAGCCCCTGTGCTGGGGTGGCAGCAGTCACGTGGAGGTCTGGCACCCACAGAGCTGTGGTGATATCACTTTCCCAGGCTCATGTTTCCTCAACTCCTCCTTTGTTGTTTTTTTCCCTTTGCGGGGAGGAAACTAGAATTGCTGCCTGGAGGTGGGTGACATTTTTGCCGGATGTCCAAGAGCAGAAGTGAGGGACCTGGATGTGGGCCCATCATGGAACTCTGACCCGGGATGCGGGGCATGAGCTCCACAGCACAGCTGGGCACCGCTGGGACTTGGCTCATTGCTCTAGACTTCACCTTTCCTGACCTGAATAGAGAAGGTAAAGCCACACGGTGCAGGGGATCCGAGCAATTTCTTCTCCAAGCAGTCAGTGATCGGCAAGAGCAGTGCTATTCCAGACTTGCTTTGGAGACCAATTGAGGGTGTGAAATCACCAAGTTCATTACCACAGGATGCTGGGGAGGCCAAGTATGTAAATAGATTGCAGAGGGACGAGGTCTGTCAGTGGAGGTAGATTCATTAGAGCTATTAAGGTACTTCCGTCCGGATGCAAACCCTTTCCCAGGAAGTCCCCAAAGTGCCTGCCAGCAGCTGGGAGGGACGTCGGGAAGCACATCTTGTTTCTCCTGCTCTTCCCGTGAGCAGTGTTACGGAAGAGCCAGATATGGAAAAATACCCGTCAAGTTCAGAGCTGAAAAGAAAAGAAAATGAAGCAAAAATCTTTGCTGAGGGTTTCAGCGCTGAAACAGTCTGGAGCAGTTAGTGAGGGCAAGCTGTAAGGTGAGGAATGGCCCGGGTCCTTACAGGATGTGGGGAGAGCCCAGAGCTCGCGGCTCAGCGACCAGCACGGGAAGCAGGCGGGGAAGAAAGCTGGCAAGAAAAGGAGACAGACAGCCGCTGCTGGGACAGGGAGGGCTGCCAGGAACCCAGCGGGGCCAGGCCCGGGGAGCCCAGCCAGGGCCAGAGGCACATTGCTCTCGGCCTTAGGTGGAACGAAGGCAAGATGTGCGGGGGCGGCTGTGCTAGGGGAGCACGGTGGTGCAGGGAGCTGGACCCCAGCCACCCGAGGGGCCCCGGCCAGCAGCGGGGTTGAGCTCAGGGCAGAGGGTACCCCAGCATCTGGGTGATATGGGCAGGGGATCCCCCTTTCTGCAGGGTGACCACCCCCGACGTAGACAGGTTAGGGAGAATCCCGTCCCCAGGGTAACTGGAGTAGGCGCACCCCATCCCCAGGGTAAACAGGACAAGGGACCTGGGGGTGACAGGGTAGGGGACACCCCTCTCCCCAGGGACGGGGCACATCCCACGCCGGGCGGCCGCGGGGACAGCGACATCCCCTCCCCAGGCGCAGAGGGAGTTAGCGGGGATGCCGCGGGGCGAGCGGCCGGNTGTGCTGCTGGCACCCCGGGGCGCTGGGATCCCCCAGGAGTGCCGGGACCCCCTAAGGTTGGGCGTGCTGGTGGACTCCCAGCGAGCAGGGGAACTGCAGGGCTGGGGGTTCTGGGGACTCCCTGGGGTCCTGGGGGCCTCTTCAGGCTGGAGGTGCTGTGGGTTCCCCGGGTGCTAGGACATGGCACCCCAGGCTGCTGCAGGCCCCTTTGGGGTGCTCCTGCATGCACACGGAGATCCCACCATGGCCTTGTGCACGGTGCTGTGCGTTACCCTGGCTGTACCTGGGCTCCCCACGTGTAAATTTAGTTTCATCTCCGAGCCCCTCCTCGCAGCAGGACAAGCCCAGGCCATCGCTGCTGATGCCGTGTGTTCTCAGCAGCCCCGAGGGGACCGGGAGGTGTTGGTGGAAGGTGCTGCTGGGCAGCTGTGGTGAGGGTGCAAGGAAAGGGGTTGATGTTCTCTACTGAAGCTGTAGGGAGCCTATAGCGCTATAGGTGTGAGTGGGCTGGTAGAGCTGATCCCCACGTGGGTAAGTTTGTGTGTGGACTCTACACCTGTTGTGTGTGAGGTCAGGGAGGTCCCTGAGGGGCTGGAGTGGGTGCAGAGCCTGGGCAGCCCCTTTGGCCTCCCAGCCAACCGGACCATCAATGATGACAACTCCAGAAATAACAGTCCAACCCTGAAATTAGGCTGTTGAGATTATAGTTCCCTTTCTCTCCATGGGTCAACTTTGTACACCCACCCACCTGGATCCAGCTCCTCCAGGAGCAGCTCCAGCATAGACAGTATGGCCACAGTGGCCTGGGCAAATAGGCACAGACCCTCCCATACAGTCCCTGCAGCAGGGGACAGGGGCAGGAAGGTGTCATGAGTCCTGAATATCTCCTGCTGCACCCAGCCCCAGTGCCAGCAGGTAACACCGCAGGTGACAAGCACATGTGACAGTTGGCTGTGTGTGAGGAGCCTGAATCCTGGCAGGTTGTTGGCAGTGGAGGAAGCTGTGTGCTTCTCAGTGATTTCCCTTTAACTTTGGAACAGCCTCAGTTCCAAGCTTCAGGGCTTATCGCCTGCACAGCTACGAGGGAAGCATGCCTGGCTGAGATAAATCAAGTTGCACTGGCCAGGGCTGCTCTGGACTCTGTTCTTCTCACATTCCTCATGACCTCAGTATTTTGGCTCAGGAGGAGAGCCAGGGAGAACCCTCTCTGTGTCCAGCCCTGGCCCCGCCAGTGGAGCAGCTTGGGCTGCTCTGCAGCAGGTGGTTGAAGTGGGCTGAGGGCTGCTACAGCTGTGTCCCTGGGGAGGAAAAGGGCCCAAAGGTCTTGAGCTTTAGGAACAGCTCCCCCAGACCTCTCCTCTGCCAGTCCGGGAGCTTGGGAACCCCAAGGGGAAATCACCCCATGAGGTCAGGGGTCCCAAGGTGCTGCCTGCAGCTGGGGCTGGGGCATGAAGACCGGGTGGTACCTGGGCTGTGCCAAGGTGCCAGCCTCCCTTATCCCTGACATGACTTCTGATGGTAATCGAACAGAGCAGCTCCAGTTTTGGCCCTGAGTTTCCCATGTTGGCATTGGTACAACGGCACGAGGGGAAAATACAGGTGTGAGCCCAAGGCAAAGCATAGCCCTGCCTCCACGGGGGTGGTTGGGTGGCTGTGCATCCTCCTCCTCTTCCCCTTGATGCCAAGCCTCCCTACCAGTCCTTTGCTTGTACCATCCTGCTTTTCTCTTGAAACACCAATGCTAGAAACAGTACTTCCATTCCTTCCAAAGAGAGCTGGGATCATGTAAGGGCTCCCCCCAGGGGTCCATGTGCTCAGCCCCTTCAACAACCTGCAGCAGTGCCCAAGGGAGCAGCTGAAGCTGCTGAAAATCAGCCTTTGGCGCCAAAGTGGCTGGTGTAATTGGCCCCAGCAAGACTTCAGCCCAGGTGGAGGGTGGCTGCCTGAGTGGTGCCATGGTTGCGGCAGCCAGGTCTGGCTGGTGCTGACCGTGGCTGGGTCACAGGTGTGGGGACTCAACCTGCTGCACACTGGGACCCTCTGTCCCGGCTTGTCCAATCCAGCCCCACACCTCTTCCCCAGCCCAAGGAGAGTTTGCAGAGCCCGAGGAGCCTGGAGGGTGTTTGCACCTTGCACGAGGGTTTGAACAGCATGGGGTCCCTGGGGTCACTTGGACATGGCTGGGAGCTGGCAGGTCCCATCACCTTTTTTGGAGCTAAGTGAAGAAACTCCTGCCCTGGTCCAGCCCATCCTGTCAGACCAAAAGAAATGGGTCTGGAAGCAGTGGGAGGATGTCCCCCACAGTCAGGATGTAGCTGCTGACCTTGACTGAAGGGGCCATAGGATGTGGCAGGTGACAAGCAGCCTGTCCCCAGCTCAGTGGAGGGGACACCAGTGCAGTGCAAAGGGCACCTTTGCTGCTGGAGTGGTATGTGAGGTCTCCAGGCCTTGGCAGAGGAGGCTTTTCCTCTCCCCAGGCAGGACAATACCCAGGCCGGGTGGCGGAAGGGAGCTGCCGGCCACTTCCCCCCGAGGAAACGCACCCGCTGGCTCTGGCTCCTGTTGTTCTCTCTTCCTCTTTGATTTACAGCATCTGTGGAGCCCAGCGGGAAGTTTGTCCTGGCCCCAGCACTGTTTAATTACCTAATTAATTAATGGCAGCAAGGGCCATGCAGAGGAGGAAGCCAAACTCTTCCCAGGGTGGGAGGGATTAGACAAGGTGGGGGATGTGTGGACCCTCTTGGGCACGAAGCCAGCATCTTGGGAATGCCAGCATGGAGCCAGGATGTTCCCAGGGGACGTGGAATGGGTGCCTGCTCAAAGGTGGGGTGATTCCGAGGGAGGTGGAATTTGGGATGTGCATCGGTTGTGGGTGGGTTGCCAGAGGAGTGGGAGAGCCCCAAAATCCATCCTGGTGACTAGTGGGAAGTGTTTTATCTCCTCCCAGTTGGACTCAGCCCCCAACCCTGTGCATAGGGCTGGGGGTGGGAGGCTGCCATGGTGCCCAGCCCGAGCCTGGCCTGGCGCTGCCACAGCTGCTCTGCCGGCTCCACGGGGTCAGGGCTGGCAGCTGCAGCACCGGGGCTGGGGAGTGGCTGCAACATCGGCATGAGGGCAGATGTGGGTGTTTCTGTGCAGCCAAGGCCAGATCCTGCACCATTCCCTGGGCAGCTATGAGCCTCAGCTTCCCTGAGGGCTGTGCCCAAGCCACCATTCCTCTGCGGCATTCCTCCTCCCCTGCTTTCTTCTGCAAATAACCCAGAGCCAAATGCTTTGCCCACCAAGAGCTGCTCAGCCCCATGGCCACCTGTACCCCATCAGAACAGCCATCAGAACCCTGATGCTATGCACAGTAGCAATGGGTGCTCCCAAGGTGCTGTTGTCCCATCCTCCTGCCAGGAGCACTTCACACCTGGGCCCCAGCATCCAGATGCTGCCAGATGTTGCAGCAGGTCCTAGCTCAGTGTGGACAGCTGGTCGCACCCCCAGCCATGAGCTCACTTCTGGACCACAGCCGTATCCTGTTGGCTCTCCTCCAGTATGTCCATGCCTGGCTCCTGGGAAAACCAGGCTCCCATTTCATTCCCCTCCGCTTTATCCCACATTATGGACAGGGAAAAGCAGTCAGGCCCCTCCTGGGGGTCATTGGCCCCTCAGGACACCCCTGAGGCCTTGTGGGGCACCCTGGGTGGCGAGAATGGGCATCACACCCAGCACTGACAGATGGCAGCTCCCTGCAGTCACGTGGCTTTGCCAAAGCATTGTTTTCCTTTATCCAAAGCAAACTTCACACTGAGTATTGCACCTATACGGGTTTCAGCCTCTTTTTTTTCCTGGCCTGCTCCCACTGTATGGCCAAGCTCCATACAAGTCCTGACCCTCTGAGCTGGCAGGACGGCCATCCCAGCTGAGCTGTGGAGCATTCCTTAAACGTACAAACAATCCTAGCCCCACAGGCAGCACTGTGCTTGCCCGGCCACCGGCTCCAGTGTCAGCCCTAGGCTGGGAGAGGCCAGGCAAATGGCAGGGGGCAGCCACAGGGCTCTCCCTGGGCTGGGGTCAGGGCTGTGTGGCTGCCTGGGGCTCACCAGCCCTGGGGTCACAGGGTTTGGCTGGACATGGTCTTGTCATTGCAGGTTGATGGTCCTCTGGTCAGCAGCATTCCAGGAAGAAGATGGCTCAGCCAGCACCCCTGAACCAGAACCTCCCAGGTAAAGAGACCAGGTTGTCACCAGGTACTGACAGCGGAAGGGGTGCAAGGGGGGTGGCAGGGCTGAGCTCTCCCATCCCATCGCAATGGAGTTCCTCACTCCAGCACCAACCCTGACATGGATTGTGAGCCCTGTGATACCCCATGGCACCGAGGGTGCTGGAGACAGACACATCGCACATCATGGAGGAGACGGGCCTACAGGCTGTAAATTCCTGTATAACCCAGTTAGAAAAGCCATCCTGTCCCCACCAGGTCCCTGCCTAACCGTCCTTGCTCCTCTTGCAGATCTTGGGGGCCCGTTCTTGTACCGGGACCAGGATGATGGAGAGAAGAGCTCGTATTCCGTGGAAACCCCTTATGGCTTTCTGCTGGACCTTGATTTCCTGAAATATGTTGATGATATTGAAAGTGGCCAAACACTCAAGAAAGTGCCACTGCCTCGCAGGGTGAAAGGGTCCCGTCCACTGCCCAGCACCCTGCGCAGCCCCAGCAGTCACACCAGTGCCTGGACCTCCACCGAGTCCCTCACCTCCACAGCCAGCGAGGAGGGCAGGACTGCGCTGCTGCTGTCCTCACACAACCGAGCACCCCTGGAGCCTGCAAGCAAGCCAACCTCCCACCCCATCTCACCGCCACCAGTACGGCTGCTCCCACCTCCCGTCCGCAAGTGCCTCGTGCCAAACCCACAGGTGGAGAAGACCTTGCTGGAGACGAGCAGGAGGCTCGAGCAGGAGCAGGGCCATTTGCAGGATATTGGTGGTCCCTCCCAAATTGGCCTGCCGGTTGCCCCGGGCCAGCTACCCCACTGGGTGCCAGTGGGCACCGAGGGCCAGGTGGGCTGTGGCCGGGTGAGCCCTGGCAGCTCGGGGCACAGCACTCCAGCTGCGGGGCTTGGCACGGCCCCACTGCAGCATGTGAGGGAGCAGATGGCTGCAGCCCTGCGGCAGCTCCGGGACCTGGAGGAGCAGGTAAAAACCATCCCACTCCTGGAGATGCAGATCTGCGAGTTGAAGAGGGAGAAAGCAAAGTTGTTGGAGAAGCTGTCGGCAGAGCCTGGCAAGGCATTGTATCACCCCTCTGGCTCTGAGGCAGGGGGTGAGGAGGTGCCCCGCACAGGACCAGAGAGTGAAGCAGAGCCAGTGAAGGGGCGAACGAGCAAAATTGCAGAGCTAAGGAAGCTAACAGAGAAGCTGGCTGTGCCGGAGGGGAACATCAGGGCTTGGCCAGGCAAGAGCCCCAGGGTGGCTGAGAGGCCGTGCCGCTCTGTGGCAGTGGGTGAGGACCGGGCCATGACAGATGCCGTCTTCTACTACCGGTCACAGCAGGAGAGTGGAGACACGCCAGACGGTGGCACACGGGGACGCAGGGATGTGGCCGTCTGGGTGCTGGAGTCCTCACTGGGGCTGGCCACTGAGACAGAGCGGGAGCTGGAGCTGCTGCAGCAGACGGTGGGGCACCAGAAGGAGGTAATCACCCTGATGGAGGGACACCTGCAGGAGGCCACACGGGAGCTGGAGGAGCTGCGGCTGGAGGTGTGCGCCCGCCGGCCCCGCAGGCAGGTGGACAAGGAGGTGATGGCCATGCCGCAGGTGGCCGAGGCACTGGTGGAGGCTGTGGTAGTGACACAGAGCCAGGCAGCTGGCGACCCCCCAAAGACGGCGGAGGCAGGTGTGGAGTGCCACCCCCCAACCTCCTGTGTCGCCGTGGGCTGCCGCCCCGACGGGCGGGACGTGGCAGTCGGACCCGATTCAGCTGCCAGCTGCGATGACAAGAGTAGCCAGACAGATTTGGGCAGCATTGTCGTGGCAGGAGAGGGGAAGGAGCCTGGTGTGGGCGAGGTGATGGAGCCTGGCCTGGATGATGGCCTGAGCAGCCCCTCAGCGCTGGGCACAGAAGCAACGGCAGGGATGTGCCTAGACTCTGGCCCTGGGCCAGCTGTGCTGGACACAACACACAGCAACTGGGACCCATCCCTAGCACATGACAGTGGAGCTGCCCCAAGCCCTGCAGCCGGTGAGTGTCATCAGGGATGATCCCAGGGTCTGGGTTGGAAAATTCCTGCAGGAAAGGAGAGGATGGCCTTGTTGGGGACAATGCCTGCAGGGCCAATGCTACTCATGCTCCAGCAGTTGCCCGTGTCCCTTCCATGCCTGCCCGGGGGTCTAGTGGGTTTGGGGTGCTTGGGTAGCTCCAGGAGAGACTGTTTACAAGAGCATGTAGTGACAGGACAAGGGGGAGTGGTTTCAAAATGACAGTAGGTTTAGATTAGATATTAGGAAAAATTCCTTACTGTGAAGTTGTGATGCTCTGGCACAGGTACCTAGAGAAGGTGTGGATGTCCCATTCCTGGAATTGTTTAAAGCCAGGTTGAATGGAGGTCTCAGCATCCTGGTCTAGTGGAAGGTGTCCCTGACCTTGGCAGTGGAGCTGAAATGAGATGATCTTTAAGGTCTCCTCTAACCCAGACCATTCCAAGATTCTAAAATTCTATGATTCTTGCTCACTGGCCCTTGACATCCATCTCTTTCCCTCTAGGAGCCCTGAAGTCCATCATGAAGAAGCGTGATGGTCCTCCCCGGAGCGAGGCAGAGGGCAGCAAGAAGAGCTTGCAGTTTGTGGGCGTCCTGAACGGGGAGTACGTGCTCAGGGGCTCCTGCCACCCCTGTGAGCCAATCCTGGTCCCCTGCATCCCTGTCCTGGGCTAGGGCCAGTGGCAGGCCTGAAGGGGGCCAGACTGGTGCTGTGTTGCCACTGAGCATTCTCCCTCTGTGCAGGTATGAGAGCACATCCAGTGAGGAGGAGGAAGAAGGCAACAGCTCCTCTGAGAAGGCTTCGGCCGACAGCTCCAACAGTTCGGAGCAGGGAGACACTGAAACCTCAGAGGAGGAGGCCGGGGAAGGCACGTGCGAGCCCAGACTGGAGTGCAAGGGGACTGATGTGACCCTGCTGGAGCCCCCCGAGGTGAAGGAAAAGTAAGTGCCAGTGGAGAAGGCTCCTGCTCCCTGGCCCTGCGCAGCTGGGAGCCATGGCACTGGCCCTGCCAGCTCAGGGCATCTGCCCCGGTTTCAGTGCTGCCAGTGGGAAAAACCCATTCAGCTCCTGCAGAGACCATTCATCAGGAAACAATCCTTCCAGTTTCTTGGGTCTGCTAATGAAAGGATGAGAGGCTCCAGATGTTTCTTTGCTGCAGAAGATAGCTTAGAGGGGGACAAAAAAACCAACAGCCTTCAATAGCATTTTTCAACAAAAGGAAAAAATGTTGCCTAAGAATGGGCAAATCGTGCCTGAGCACATCCATATAAGGCTCCATTCTGTGGTGGTTTGCAGAGGCAGAAGCAGCAGGGTGCAGCCTCTGGGCTGGAGGTTGCACTCTGGGGACCTTGCAGAGAGCTGCAGGCACCGGGGAGCTCACAGGTTTGGTGGGGTGATGTGGCCCCACTCCATGGACATCCTCACACTCTCCACAGGTTCGAGCTGAGCCCCAGGATGAGGGAGGCCTGCCTCATTGTTAAGACCCACCTGGGCCACCCGGGTGCTGCCAAGAGCAAAGAGGTGGTGAGTGGATGGCTGGGGTGGGATGGCTTGCCCAGCCCCTGCCAACATCCCCTAGAGCTTGCCCTACTCAGAGAGGGGCCAGCAAAGCCTGGCTCAGCACCTTCCCCCAAAAGACAGCCCTTTGCTCCAGGTTTTGTCCCCAAAACCCACGTGGACTCAGGTCAGGCCATGCCCAGCATGAGTTTGGGCAGTTCAGGGTCCTGCCTTCATCCAACCCCTCTGGAGCAGGGATTCTGCTCCCCGCCACCTGGGCTGGCAGCAGGGGATGGGTGCCAGGGTGCAAGGCCATGCAGAGGCTTAGAGGGAGCTCAGCCCCTCTCTGCCCACAGCTCGCAAGCAGCAGCCTGGTCCTTCAGGAGTGGTTCCGTCTGTCCAGCCAGAAGTCGTCCATCCCTGACACGGTTGCCAACCACCTCCTGGCCTTTGCCGAGGTCTCACCAGCTCTTCTGGCCCACGTAGTGAATCTGGCAGATGGGAATGGCAACACAGCCCTGCACTACAGTGTCTCCCACTCCAACTTCCACATCGTGTCGCTGCTGCTGGATACGGGTCAGTGCCCCCCAGCCCCAGAAACATCCCCTGGCCATTATCCCGCTGTACCCCAGGTCATGTCCTAGCCATGTCAGCACAGGGGAAAGGCACTGGCAGCAGAGGAGCAAGGAGAGCTGCTCTAGGCTGTGTGTGTTCATAGGTGTGGGGGTCGGAAGTCACCCCAGCCAGTTTGGGAGCCCAGATTTTATGGGGGAGATCCATCAGCAGTTCTGTGCCTATGGGATGGTTCACAGCACCCTGGGCAGGACTGTGAAGGAGAGCCAGGCATGTGGCTTGGTCGATGTCTCCCACCAGCCCTGCAGCCTCCTGAGCCCCCTCTGCCCACTCCCACAGGGATCTGTAACGTGGACCACCAGAACAAAGCTGGGTACACTGCCCTGATGCTGGCAGCACTGGCAGCTGTTGAGCAGGAGGAGGACATGAATGTGGTCAGGAGGCTTTTCAGCATGGGCAACGTCAACGCCAAGGCCAGCCAGGTTGGTGCGGTCTGAGGGCCACCACATCTTGACCCTCCCACCCCCAAGCAGATGCCAGAGCCACGCTCAGCTCTTCCAAGGACAGGATAACGCCTTCAAAACCTGGAGGCGTCAAGGCATGGGGAGGGCATCACCTTAGGAGCTCCTCCTGCCTGGCAGCAGGGCTGTCGCAGCAGTGGTCCCATGGTGAGGGGACAAGTGGGCAGCACAGCGGGGGCGGAGGTGGCCTGGCAGTGTCCCTTCCTTGTAGGCTGGCCAGACGGCGCTGATGTTGGCTGTGAGCCATGGCCGGCAGGAGATGGTGGAAGCCCTGCTCGCCTGCGGGGCCAACGTGAACCTGCAGGACGAGGAGGGCTCGACCGCGCTGATGTGTGCCTGCGAGCACGGCCGCGTGGAGACCGTGAAGCTGCTGCTGGCTCAGCCCACCTGCAACATCTCCATCGTGGACAGTGTAAGCTTCTGACACTGGGCCTGGGCAGCCCACACTATGTCCTGTCCCCAGACCCCTTTCTGCATGCTCTCCCTTATTTTCTAGGATGGTAACAATGCTGTTGCCATTGCACTGGAGGCCGGTCACAGTGACATTGCCACGCTCCTCTACGCCCACCTCAACAGCACGAAGGCGCAGGCACCTGTGAGTACCACACCACTCCCCACGAGAGGGGAAAGGACTGAGAAAGTGTCTCCAGGAAGAGCCTGCAGGAGCAAGAGCAGAGCATTTCAGGTGCCGCATGCTCAGAACAGCCCTGCTGGCCCTGACCAGGAGTCACTGGAGGGGTCTCAGATGACTACTCTCTTTGCAGCAGGGGACTTCACTGATAGCCACAAAGAGCTCTGACAGTCCAAAGAAACCAAATTAGAGTGACCTTGGGATCCAGCCAGGGGCCACCATCAGCACTGGGCTGTGACTCACATCCCCTCACCTGCCACCCTTCTGTGCCGAACCGCTCTCTGCAGCTTTAGTCCTGTCACAAGCACCATCCCTGGGCCTCCCTCACCCATCTCCACTGGATGCAGCCCGCACATGGCCACCTCACCACCAAGGGACTGGAGCCAAGTGACCTTGGGGTGGGACACGCAGGGAGCAGAAGCCACCCCTTCCCCTCTGCTCCCTGCCACGACCACCAAAGCTGCGCCACCTCTGAGCCCTCAGGAAGGAGGAACAGCAGAGAACCAACCCAGCAGAAACAGCACCTGGTTTGTGCTCTCTGGCAGCTCCAAGAAGGCAGCAGAGCCAGTGACAAGCAGCCAGGAGGGCAAGTGATGGGTCCTGGCCCCAGCAGGGACACTGTGCTCTGCAGGCATATCCTGTACAGCAGTGGGAGAGGGAATGCTGCCTTGGACATGGGCTGGGAGTATTTCCAGACTCAAATACTTGCCCTTCTTTTCTGGCATTTCCTTTCCTGGCTGAAATCTGATTTTTTTCCTCTTTTCTAGTACATGCATACAAAGCAAAAAAATTATATTGCTTCGCCAAAGGATGAAGTTCAACATGAAATCACTTGGGATTTGATTTGCTCAATGGGAGCAAAACCTCTGAGCAGTTGGGGTTGCAGCCAAGTGACAGTAGGGGCTGAGGGCCAAGAATGCATTTGGGGACTAAGCCCACCTGATAACCCATAGGGGGAACAGTCCTTCTCCCAAGGAAGAGAGACCAATTACCTCCTAAACATTTCTCCAATTACCCAGTCCCAGAGACCGTGCAGACAGCCAGAACCAACAGCCAAGTCCCTCTGTGCCCACTTTCCATCCCGAAAGGGAGGAGAGAGATTGAGGAGAGCACCAGGAAAAACACATGGGCCAGAAGAGCTCAGAGCACACATGTGGAGCCTTCAAAGGGGAACATGTATGTCAGAGAACATGTCTGTGCAAGTGTGTGAGCACCGTGTGGAATGGGAACAGGGTAAGGACAAGGACCATGCAGGAAAAGGGTTTTGCATGGGAAGGCAGCTCTGCTCTGAGCCTTTCACAAAGGTAATGTGTTGTGCCCCCCATCCCTGCTCCTTGGCCCAGCCTCACCACTTCTGCCCTGCCTGACCCACAACCCTCCCCAGAAACTTGCTCTCAGCTTTGCACTGGAGTTAATATACAGCACTCACTGCCACTCCCTAATACACTACTCTGTTTACTGGTATTTTAATACTGATGTTTATTTTTAAGATATAAATAAAATTAAAAGTTATTTTGAAATATTACAGTGACATCTGGTCTCCCGCCTTCTTGTCTGGCTCACAACAAACCCTGCAAGAGCTGCAGCAGAGGCGCAGCCTGGCACAGGCCCTGACCTGAGCAGGTAACCCCACATTCCAAGTCATTCACTGCAAGTTTATGCACTGGTTACATCCCTCAGTCTGGTTTTCTTCCTGCTGAAGTGTCCCAGGCAGCTGCAGCAGTGTCTGCCCATTTCATTCTGCAGGACCAAGACAGATGCAGGAGCTGCAGCCCTGCACCACCCCTGATTCTCTGTGGTGCTGATAATACACTGCATCATTAAAGGGCAATCACCAGACCAAGTGTGAGGATGCAAACTGCCTCCCTCCTCAGGTGGACAGGCACCAGGCTGACACCACAAGATATTCCAGAAGCGCTCTAAGCCACTGTCCCAGTCACCCAGCACTCAGGGCTGGCAGGGGCCAGAGCAAACACTCTTGGGTCACTGATGAAGCTGTGAGGGAATGAACAGCAGCCACAGAACTGAACTCTGCCAGGACTCCTGGCACACACAACCAGCTCTGAGCTCTGCTGCATCACTCGAGCCAGGGAGCACAGCCTTGTGCTCATTCTCTGAAACTGAAACCCCTAAAGAATCACAAATCACATCAAGCAACAGCACGAACACGAGGGCTTTCTCCACAGCACAAACTCCTCACTTCATGTTACCCATGAGCTGCCCAGGGCACAACTAAAACTGGCAGAAAGGACAAATCCCACAAACACTCTAACATCAGCCCTACAACAATCCTCAGTGCACGTTCTAGTTCAACATTATGCACATCTCTCTCACCAGTGCTCTGCTCAGCTTTAGGACACCCAAATCCTCAATCACTGCCACTGAACTGCCTCAGTCAAGCTCAGGACTGCAGACAAAAAACACTGCCATCAGAGACCACAGGAGATGCTGCAGATCTGACTGCCCAAAAATACCACAAACCTGTACCACTCTATAAGCAGATAAAAAAATGCCTTAAAAACCTGCCCTTGAACCAGCACAGTTTAAAGACTCATTCTAAACTTTTGAGCTCTATTTTTAATTTATGTAATATCCTAAAACACATCTTGCTAATTGATTTTGTGGTGGAAAGGAAAGCCAAATAAAGCGAGATGGAGGAGTCAGTACATCAAAAAGAAGTGACAAGCACTTGTCCTCTGTGGGTGACTGCCAAGGAGGACAGCAAGTAGGTTTATTTATGGCAACATTTACTGAGCAGTTTACTGAGAACAGACAGGCAGAAACAGCAGGCTGTTGCTTTGCAAGCTGGTACCAAGCTTGACTTTCAACTTCTGAATTAATTCCACTGAGATCTAGTAAGTTTCCAGTACCACTTCACCATCACATACAGAAAATTACTTACCAGGAAGGTCACTGTAATCAAAACAGAATTATTTCTATTGTGATTGGTCAGTAAAGATGCGGTAACACAGTGATATTACATTGAAGACACTATGATTAACCCCAGTGACAAGCAGGGCATGTTGCTACTGAATCCGAGGAAAGCGGCAGGTGTTCAGGTGTGAGACAAACCAGAGGTGTCAGGTGGTGCTCGATGAGTGAAAACCGGGCAAGGGACTACTGGAAAAGCTCTTTATTGCAGTGACCCGGCTGCCACACTCCTCCCCACCCGCGCCCCACGGCCGAACGAGCTGCGCCAGGCTCCATCCCCCGATGGACGAAGCAGCAGCAGGGGCGGCCCCGGGTCCAGCTCAGCGCAGCCGCCGGGCCTCGCGCTCCGACTCCAGCAGGGTGAGAACGTCGCCCTCGCGCACCGGCCCCTTCACGTTGCGGATGATGGAGCGGCTCGTGTCATCCATGAACTCCACGCGCACCTGCGGGACGGGCCCGCGTCAGCCTGGCCGGGCCCAGCCCGCGGCATCGCGCCCGCCCGGCCCGGCCCGGCCCNCTGGCGGGGGTAAGAACAGCCCCGGCCTCGGGGCTCCTCTGCCCCGCGGGACGCTGCGCTGCGCCCCCGGCTCCGCGGAGCCTCCGGCGCAGGGCGGCAGCTCGGCCTGAGCTGCTCTGGCCTTGCCTTGCAGCGGGATCTCCAGGCGAAGCTGCAGCTGCGCTACGAGGAGATCGCTAAGAGGTGCCGGGGCCGGGCCGAGCCGGGCGGCGGGCGGGGCGCTGAGCCGCCCCCACCCCGGCCCCGCCGCTGACGCTCGGGTCGTTCTCTGCCTAGGACCCAGCCGCCGCCGCGGCTCCCGGTGGGCCCCAGCCACAAACTCGCCGATAACTATTACTGCAGCCGGGACGGGCGCCGGGAGTCACTGCCGCCCATAGTGGTGGCGGCGGCGCAGAGAACCCTGCCCGCGGGGGCACAGGCCGCCAGGTAGGTCTGACGCAGGCGGTGCTGCACCGCTGCCGCCGCGGAGCGGGGTCAGCCTTGTTCCTTATTTGTACCAGGAACACGGAACGCCCCCAGCGGTAGTGGGGAGTTACCCAGATTGGCAGAAGAATGTGCAACTGATTATTTGGGTCTATATTTCCTTGCAAATAAGTGAGGCGGGGGGAAGTTCACTCTGCTTTGGTAAGACCCCACCTGGAGCATCTGTGTCCAGCTCTGGGGCCTCTAAGAAAGGACCTGTTGCAACGAGTGCAAAGGAAGCCACAGAGATGCTCTGAGGGCTGGAGCCCCTCTGCTCTGGAGTCAGTCTGAGAGAGCTGGGGGTGCTTACCTGGAGAAGAGAAGGCTCCAGNTGAGTGCACTGCCCCTGAGAGCCGGTCCGGCCCAGCACCTTGGTGACCTGCGGGGACAGAGCGGAGGGTCAGCGCGGTGCCGCGGCCCGGCCCCCGTACCCACCCTGGCCCCCGTACCCACCCTAGCCCGGCCCCCGTACNGCGCAGGCTTCCCAGAGAAGCTGTGTCTGCTCCATCCGTGGAAGTGTTCAAGGTTGGAGCCACTTGAGATGGTGGAAGGTGTCCCTGCCCATGGCAGGGGCTATAACAAGGTGGGCTTTAAAGTCCCACCCAGTCCAAAACCATTCTGGGACTCTGATTTAAAAACACCTCCAGCAGTATTTTGCAGCTTGGGCTTCTGATTAAATTCAAGGGTGATTTCCAGAGTGTTGCTAAAGCCACCTCTCTCCTTTTTCTACCCCAGTTCAGGCGCTTCAGTGACAACAACGGGGAAGAAACCAGTGACACCCGGACCACCACTTAGAAAGTGGGAAATTTCCAAGGATGAGCCCTACCTGTGAGCCGGGAGTGAGCTGAGGCTGTGTGATGGGCACAGACGGTTCCAGAGCAGCTCTGACGGGGAGGCTGTGCTAGATGTGGCTCCAAGCTGCTGGAGGGAGCTGATGTCCAATCAATAAATGTATATAAAGCTGTGATTATTACCCCCATTTTGTCTATTTTACTTGATTTATTCAAATTACTGCTGTTTAATACCAGTGTATGTGGTTGGTTGGAATAGTGACACAGGACAGGGGAATTTGTAATCTGTAGTCAGTCAATGAAGAGCAGACCTCTTCAGACCCCTGGTCACCGCGGGTCACTCTGAGTGCAGGAAGTGCTGTGGGGGACCTGCACCTTCAGCTTCCTCTGGTGGGGTGGGTGATGACGCCCCCAGGGCTCCCTCGAGAAGGGCCTTTGAAGTGAAGGGCCTTCCTTCTTCCAGAACATGCAATTCCCAGCAGCTGCTTCCAGAAGAGTGAGCCTCGCTCACAAGGCTCCCCCCGGGCTCAGGTTCTGCGAGAAAAGTTCAGTAGCCTGGGCCACTCCCCGCCCACCGCCAGTGCCCCGGTTCTGCTGTGACCGCACCCTGCTCGGTCCAGCAGAGCGCTGTCCAGCGCCTCCCCGGGGACAGCAGGTCACTGCCGGCCGCGGTTCTCATGGATTTCCAGGGAGCCGCGGGAGAGGCCAGCTGTTCCCGGAGCTGGGAAGGGCTCAGCCGGCGCTGGCACCGCCGTGCGCTGCTGTAAGGCGGGCTGGCACGGGCACGGTGCCGCCGGTGCCGGGAGCTCCGCTCAGCCCGAGCGCGCCCCCGCCCCGAGCACGTGACCCCGCCCCGAAGGGCACGGGCCATGGGCGGGGCCTCCTCAGGGGCGCGCGCCCCGCCCTCGTCAGCGCCCCATTGGTGGAAGTCGGGCTTGAGCGCACGCGCTTTTCCTGCGCGCTCTGCGTTTGTAGCGGCGCGGCGGCCTCGGCGAGTCCGTCCGGTGCGGGCCCACGGCATGGCCGGGTCGCGACTGCTGCCCCCGGGGCTCCCGGTGCTGCTGCTGCTGCTGCCGCTGCTGCCGCTGCTGCTGCCGCTCCCTCCAGGCAACGGTGAGCTGGGGGCGCGGCCGGGTGGCCGCTGCCCATTGGTTCCCCGCGTACGCGCTTCTCTCTCATTGGTTGGCTCTCGTGCGTCCCGCGCGCGGGGTCCCCTCGCTGTGGGGGGCGGGGGGGCTCTCCCCTGCCGGCCCCCGGGCTCCCCTCACGCGGCCGTTCCCCGCAGCCGCCCCGTCCCGCTGCCGCCCGGGCCACTTCCAGTGCGCGCCCGGCGCCCTCTGCTTCCCCCAGGACTGGCGCTGCGACGGCCACCCCGACTGTGAGGACGGCGGGGACGAGTGGGGCTGCGTGACCGCGACTGCGGCGGAGCCGAGTCCCGGCGGCCCCGCGGTGACCTTGCCGAGGAGCTCGGCCATGCCGCCCGCTGGCACCGCAGGTACGGGGCCCCGGGGTGCGGGCGGGGGCGGCAAGCCGGACCGAAGCNGTTCCCCGCCGTCTCTGGCCGGTCCGGGCAGCTGTGGTCACCGCGGGTCACTGTGAGTGCAGGAAGCGCTGTGGGGGACCTGCACCTTCAGCTTCCTCTGGTGGGGACGGCGATGACGCCCCCAGGGCTCCCTCGAGAAGCCTTTGAAGTACTTCCTTCCTTCTTCCAGAACATGCAATTCCCAGCAGCTGCTTCCAGAAGACGCTGGAATCTCTCCACCTCCCGAGCTTCTCTGATGTCTGGGGAATGGGCAGGTTGAAGGGAAGAGGATGAGGAGGAAGTTCTGGGCCATCAGGGCTGGCCAGGAGCTGCAGACACAGTGTCTGGGCTTGTGTCCAGCTGTGTCTGCACGCCAGTACTGTCGGTACCAGAGCTCTGGAGCATCCTTTGTCAGACCCATTGGCTGTCTGGGGTGCTTGGAAAGGCCCTTCTGGCTTCCCTCACCCGGGGGTTTCCGAGCATGTAGAGACGAGGGGGGTTAGCGCAGGTGTGAGAGACTGGGTTTGGCTTTGATGCCTGCACCCGCTCAATTGGCAGGTGAGGTGAAGAGCTGCATTTTGGTTGTACCTGTGGCTTCTCAGTGCCACGAGGACAGGCTGGGATGCTGCAGTTCCAACTCCAGCTGGGAGATTTCCCACCTTTCCTGTTAGGCATTTCCAGGAGAACTTTTTTTCTCCAGTAGTGGCAGATAAGGTTTTGCTTAAATTGAAAAAGGCCTTTTGGTGCTCATGAAGTGAGCTGGCAACCCAGCCAAGTGTAGGTTGAAGACTGCTTTGAGTGCTGACCATAAGGTGAGTTGGAAGCCTCGTGGACTTGCTTCTCTTTCCTCACAGAGCCTTCAGCTACATCTGAGGTCTCTGTGCCATCGAGGAGTCAAGGTTACACATGGATCTTGATTGTTGCAGGTATGTGAGACTCAAGAGTGCTGCACATGGTCTTGAACCTACCTACCTTGGGCTATAAATTGAGTATCCTGATGGGGTCAATTCTAGACCTGTATCAGTAGCTGCTTTTGCTGGGCTGGGAGGATTAAGGGGGAGGCCTGACACCACAGCTTAATTATTGCTCTGCCTTGGGTGTGTTGTGTCCTTGGAAAGGCCATTCCATGTGATCTGGCACTAGCTTACCTCCTCTGTGTCTGTCCCTTGCCCTAGAGGGACACTACTCATCTCTGGTTGTTGCCTCATGGTGTTGAGCAGCAGTGCCCTGTCCCAAGACCAGGGCAGTGAGTGGGTTTCTGTTTGTGCACTGTCCTCTCTAGAGCTCCTGATCATCCTGGTAGCTGCAAGTTCTGTTGCTGTTTGGGGTCTGTCCAAAGCAAAATGCAGATCTGACACCTTCAGTCTTGAAAAAGCATCCAGGGAACAGCTGATGCCTGACAAGTGCCAGAAAGGCTCCTTGCCCTGAAGGGTAAGTGTTTTGCATCCCATGTGCTCCATGTGCCTGAGGGAGAAATTCATTCTTGCCCTGTGTTTCTGGCTTCTAGAGCTTTCCCCTTTGGGGGTAGGTTTTCCCAGCTTCCCTGATGCTTGCCAACAAGGTGCATGGGGTTTCAATCTGCCCTGCAGCAGCAGAACTCTCCCCTTTCCTCCCTGCTGCCAAGGACATGGAGCAGTCCTGCTGAGATACTGATCTTCTGGTGTGGGACTTTTTCCTCCACTTTGCATAAATTGAAGTCAAACTAGGTTTATTCCCAAAGGACTGTCAATAACCAGGTGTTTTTCTGGCTTTGTAACAGGGAACCTTATCCCAAGGTGATAAGGTGGGACTAGCCTGGTCTGTCTTCTGCTCACCACAGAGCCTGACTGAACTGGACATCAGCTCTCAAATCTGGGTTGTTACACTGGAATACCAAGAGGATGCTCCCTTTGTAAATAGGTTTTAGATTGTGGGACTACCTTGGCTCCAGAAATAGCACAGGACCTTCCTTGGTGCTGTGACATCAGCCCTACCCGAAGGTGGTAGAAATGTCTTCATTGTTCTGCATGACAGTCATTACTGCTGATGCCCACCAGTGTGGCCTTGGACTCAAAGATGTTTTTCTCCTTGAAATGCCAGTTGCTGTTCAACTGTCTCTTTCCACTTCCAGCCAAGAGCCTTTTTTCATCTGCCCCATTCTTCCCCCTCGATTTTGTCAGGGAACAGGAGCTTTCTCACCTATTTCCATAGGCACTCATTGGCTGCACAGATCTGACAAATACTCCACTACTGTTTGATGCTGCTTAGCCCCATACTCGGGAGGCTTCTACTGACATTGCCACCATGGGGGTGACAGTTGCTCCGGCTTTGCTGTGCTGTCACCTGAGCCCACGTGGGGCAAGAGCTCCTCGGCCCTGGGCCGACAGCTCCTCTCACACTCCCTTCCACATCATCTCCACGCTTGGCAGACCTGCTCTGCCCACCCCAGTGCTGAATGCTGCATGGGGCTCCACTTAACACTCTTAATGGTATCTTCCTTAAAACTGCTCTGACATGAGTGGTGTGTCCCTTGAGGGTCCGTACTGGGACCAGTGCTATTCCATGTTTTCATCAGTGGTGTTTAGAGTGAGATCATGTGGACCCTCAGCCAGTCTGAGGATGAGACCAGGCTGAGGAGTGCAGCTGGGGTGGGGGATGTCATCCAAGCTGGACAGCGCTCTGAGCGTCTTGGTCTAGTGGAGGTGTCCCTGGAAATAAGTCATGTCTTGGGTCAGACAGTGTCTGTGTGGCATGTGGAGCCCTGGCCAAAGGACTTAGTGCTGTGTACCTCTCAGAAGTGCCCCTTATCTGGTTCAGCACTGGCCATGTGCACCTTGCACAAGTGATCACTAAGTGCATCAAGCTGCTGCCTTGGCTGCTGACCTCTGTGCCTTGAAGGTGGGAACTTGGCTTGCCAAGGAGACACCAGTTATCAGCCATGGAGTAGGAGTCTTCCGCTCCTGGATAGCGTGTGAGTGCTGCCATACCCCACGGGAGAAACTTCTATATGTGGTATGGAGTCCTGAGTTATTCCAGGGCTGCTATTTTTAGTACCAAGGAGTCATTTGCAAGGGCACACACAACCTTCTGTTTCCATAGGGACAGACGGAGATAGCTGTGGTGACTGACACAGGAGAATAAAGAATGTGAAATTAACAAGTTCTGGAGTTTTTATTTTCCCTGGATATGTGCATTTGCATGGATTCTATCTTTGGAAGGCCAGGGGCTGCATCACCTCTGGATTGTCACATCCTGGGAAAGAGGACTTGGGGTGGGTGGGCTGGCATGGGTCACTGTGGGGAAGCCAGTGCTGCTGTGCCTGCCTGGGACAGATGTGACTCCAGCACACACCAGCTGTAGCAGAGAAAATTAAATACAAGAGCAAAGCAAACAAAGAGGATGGGGATAGGAGGAACAGATGCCACAGTAGCACCAGAGGTGCTACTGCTGAACCGTGGACAAGTGGGGAGCTCAGCCAAAAGCAAGGTGAAAAAAATGCCTGAACTTGTCCCTTCTTTGCCAGAGCAGAGCACGAAGTAGGGAGCACAGCAGGGCGGGAAAGGCTCCAGGTGTCCCAGCAGAACAGAGCTGAGCTGGGGCCAGTTGAAGCACTGGTGCTGGCAGGGCCACATGGCCGAGATCAGCTGTCACCAGCCGGTCTCAGATCATACTCTGAGCTGCAGGTGCCAAGCTGAGCCCAGCTCTTCTGTGGTACAAGGCAGAGTGCTTGCTCCATGCAATGGTGAAACAGGGTTAGAAATTTGACTTAGGGTAGAAACTAATTTTAAATTTAGCTAAAAGGTGCTGTTTAAAACTTGTGTAGTTTGCTAACTTGCTGTGCACAAAAGCTTGTAAAAAGACAGAAAAGATTTAAAGCTACTTGAAAAAGAAATGTGAACTTCTAAGCTAAATGAGAAATAAGAGAGCTCTCTCTTGAACCTTGGAGCAAGATAGAGCCAAAGCTGAAGCTGCAAGAGATGTAAGATAAAGCCAAAGTTGAAGCTACCAAAGATGCAAGAAACAGTCAAGATGACCAAAGATGCACAAAGACTAATAATTAATTGTAACTAGTAAAATAAATGTACATGAACCTATTGTGAAACCCTATGCATATGCACAAGCAAGAGAAATAAAAGAGACTCGAGAATTTTCAGGAGCGCGCATGTCTTTTGAGAGAATACTCCTCATGTGCCCAGCGCTGAGTAAAAATACATACCTACTTCCCAACTTTTACAAGTCGTAGAATCATAAAGTTTTTCCCACAAATCAATGGGGAGTGAGGCCCTGGGGCAAACTCACAAGACATTGCAGGTTTTGCTTTCTGCTCCCTGAGCTGAGTGCTTCAGGGTTGAAAGAAACACATTTTAGGGATCTTGTGCCAAAACTTGGGGCTGTGTTTCTGACAGCAATTTCCCTTCCTCTGTCCAGTGCTAGAATTGTTTTTGTTGTTCTAATCCCCAGGCTCAGAGACTTCAATTGTAGTGGAGCCCAAGCTGCTTTTCAGGCCACGAGCATCTTTGTGCTCCATGTCTCTGTATTTAATTAGACCAGTTAATGGAGATCAATGTGATGTTTTACATGTTGAAGTAGGATCGTATTCCAGGATGAAACCTCAAAGATCAGCCTGTTTAATTTTGGTTCCCCTTTTACTTGCAAATCAAAGGATTATTTCCTCCTTTTCAGTTCCAGTAGTTCAGAGGAACTTTCACTGCCTACTTGCATTTCCAGTGTCCTGTTCCCTGTTCTTGCCCCTGCCTGGCTGAGTCGTGGGTCTGAAGGCTAATATGATGGCACAGGGCAGGGGCACAAGGGGAGCCTGTCCCTCAGGGGATCTTCTTGGACACTGTGGAGGTGGTTCCTTCACCTCATCCCCTCTAAATCTGCAGTGTGGGACTTGAGGGATGAGCTGAGAGGTCATGACCATCTCCCTTCCCTGGCTGTGACAGCTGACAGCCGGGGCAGCTGCATTAGCCTTTAATGAAGGGCTGGTGCCAAGAGCAGCATCTGGTGTGGGGATACAAAGCCACTACAAATCCTGCATGTCTGCACCTCCCTGTCCCATCAACAGAGTGTAAATTGAGGCAAGTTTGTGCTGTTTCCAGTTTGCTGTCATGGATGTCCTTCCAGGAAACAGCATGTAGCAAATGCAAACAGCTAATAAGAACAGAATAAGGGAAAAGAGAAATGCAGAGCTAGAAATAGTTCCTTACATAAAGGACTAGTGCCTCAATCTCATTAGTGTCTTAAGGAGCGGGCACTTGGCCGCCTCTGACGGCGACGATGCAAACCCCAATCTGATCAGCAATCGGCTTTGGGACCCCGGCAGGTGCCACGTGGCACCAGGACACAGCTGTGCCCCTCGGGCAGCGACTCCGCTGCCCCAAGCTTGCAGCACTTGTCCCAGTCAGCATTTGGCCAGTGGGAGCGTTCCCATGAAGCCTGAGCTGCTGTCCTGTGGCCCATAACAGGAGTCACCACTTCGGAAGGCTGGGCACCATGAGGCAACAGTGGACCAGGCGTGCGAGTCTCTCGGCCAGCATGAAGATAGGGGATCACCAGGGCCGCTGCCAGACCCTGGAGGAAGAGGAATCCTACATCCCATTTGCACAGGACAGCCTGGTAAGGCAATGGAACTCCATGCAGAACATGGCAGATGGTAACCAGGAGAAGAGCCAGACTCCCATCCAAAGGAACAAGTACCTGCTCAACATTAACGTGGGTGGCAAATTGTTCCAGATAGCTTACAAGGTACTGGCCCAGTATCCCATCACCCGGCTTGGGAAGCTGGCACTCTATACAGACCCTGTGAAGAAGCTGCAGCTCTGTGATGACTACTTGGTGCAGAAGAATGAGTACTTCTTTGATAGAGATCCTTCAATTTTCCACTACATCTTCCACTTCTACCGCAGTGGGGTCCTGTGGGTGATGGATGAGATGTGCCCCAGTAACTTTGTGGAGGAAATCGAGTACTGGGGAATCCATTTGAAATATTCCCAACGCTGCTGCCGGATCCTGCTTGAAGAAAAGCGAGATGAACTCAGTGAGTACCTGAAAATAGAGAAGGAGCTGGAGGCAGAACTGGAGCCCCTGGAGTCAGGGGCACAGTTTGATGGCAAATTTCTGGGTCGGTTTCGGAAGATGGTCTGGAACCTCATTGAGAACCCGTACTCTTCTGTCCCAGCCAAGATCATTGCTGTCATGTCGAGCTTCTTTGTGCTTATCTCCATTGTGGGCATGACACTGAGCACAGTGGAGGAGATGAAAAACAAGACAGGGAAGATGTGGATGGAGCAGATGGAGATGATCTGTGCCATCTTCTTCACCTCTGAATACCTCATGCGGCTCATAGCCTCCTCCAGCTTCAAGAACTTCCTGCGGGCAGCATTTAATGCTATAGACCTGGTGGCCATCCTGCCCTTCTACATCCAGATCCTCTTTGAAAATCTGGACGATGGAGACATGCAATACCATGAGGAGCTGCACAAGGTGGAGAATGTGAGCAAGCTGGGCAAAGTCCTCAAGCTCATCAAGCTCATGAGGATCTTTCGCATCCTCAAGCTGGCACGTCATTCCACTGGCCTCCGGGCCTTCAGCTTCACCATGCGCCAGTGCTACCAGCAGGTTTGCTGCCTCCTCCTCTTCATTGCCATGGGGGTCTTTACCTTCTCTGCTCTCATACACTCGGTGGAACATGATGTCCCCGGCACTGACTTCACCAGTATCCCCTGCGCGTGGTGGTGGGCAGCGGTAAGCTGTGAGCAGCTTCTTCCAGAGGGGGGTGGGGGAGGCTCCATGGGTAGGGGCTGCCCCAGTGCTCAGGGAATTCACCACTGCTGCTGGGCAGGAGGCAGGAAGGACCCAGCCTTCCCACCAGCTCAATAATGGCCCTGCATGCTCTGAGAAAAGAAGTCAGAGGTTTGGACTTTTGGACTGAGCTCAGAGCTCAAAAGCTGGTGCTGGGGTGGGATGGTGGGACAGAGGTGGTGGCTTGGGAACCTTCAGGCCTGAGTTGAACAAGGGGGATGTGGCTCAGCTTTATCTGTCATGGGACCCCAGTGTTGAGTGGAGGTGGCCTGTGGGTATGGGGACAGCCACCCTGGACAGCCTAAGATGCAAGAGATGGGCAGCATCTCTTGGGATGGGATGCAAGGCCTGGGCAGCATTGCAGCCCTGCTGAGCTTGAGAGGCACAAGAGCTTGTGGGTCTGAGATGGGGAACCCAGGGCTCCACATGGGACCCATAGTCACAGTGTGCCTCAGCCCGTGTCATGGGAGTGGACACAGACTGGGGTGTGCTGCCTGTTCGCTGCCCTGCTTGTGCCAGGAGCCAGCAGCTCTGCAGAGCTGAGCACTATAGTAAACCTGGCATTACCTCCAAGGTGGGGAGCAGCTAAAGCACTTGAGAGCCACAGATTATGAGGGCATTTTGATTTACAGATGAAATGATCCTACCAATCACTTCTGCTCTTATAATCCCCTTTGGCCACCAAAGGCTATCTGCTTCAAATTCATCCCTCCTTGAGGAAGGGCAAAATCACTCAGCAACACCACCAGGTTCAAGCATTTCAACATCCCAGGCTTAGCGTTTCCTTGGGAGCACAGCTCCCTGCCAAGCCCAAACCTCTCTGGCCTCAGCTCTCACCCTGTCCCCATAGCCCTGCTGTGCATTTACTAAATATGGTTCATTCCCAGGCAATGCCTCTGTCTCCCCTGGAGGGAGGCTCCAGGAAGCTTTGTTTGTCTAGGACCAGGCAGCTCACAGCCAGGAAGCTCTGGAGCCACAGCTCTGAGGGGGAAGGAAGAGAGCAGACACTGACTGCTGGGGAAGGCCCAGCTCAGGGGTGTCCAGCTGCCTTTGAAGAGACACACATAAAAGCAGTGAGAGAGCAAAGCTGATCTGTGCTTCTGGGGCTCAGCCAGCCCTTTCCTTCATCTCCAGGCCTGCTGGGCGCAGCCTGGACAGTGGAGCCCTGGCCATGCAGGCTCTGGAGAGGGGACAGCTCAGCTGGCTACCATCAGGGTCAGGGTCTGGCACTGATCACAGGGGACAGGTGGCTCCACAGAGGGGTGGGAGGGAGTGACTTCCAGCACCAGCCGGTGGGGTCTGCTGGCCTTGTTCCCGTGGGATTTTATCCTTTTCTGTCCCTGCACAGGTCAGCCTCTCCACTGTGGGCTACGGAGACACTGTGCCTGACACAATACTTGGCAGGATGGTGGCATTTGTCTGCATCTCCTTTGGCATCATCCTCAATGGAATGCCCATCTCCATCCTCTACAACAAATTTTCTGACTACTATGCCAAGCTGAAGGCCCATGAGATGAGCCAGTCACTTCAGCTTTCCAGGAGGATCTGCTTGAAGGAGCGAGTCCTGCGGAAGTTCTCAGAGTGCTGGAGAGCTGACCCCCACTATTACCGCTGACCACAGGCTCTCCACCCCCTAGACATCCCCTGTCCTGGCCATCCTCCTAGTAGGTCCTGTCCCCCAGGGAGGCTCTGAGCTACGGACAGAGTCACAACAGTGCCAGGGCTCTGCTGTTGCACAGGGGCTGCTCCCAGCTGGGACCTCCCTCACTGCTGCGTGCTGGACACTGCTGTCCCACAGAGCAGTCAGTCAGAGGCAGCTCGGGAGCTGTATGGCCAGGGCAGGATGTTTGTCTGCCATGGGCTGAGGCAGGGGGTGCCCTGACATCACTGAGGAGTGAGGGATGGGACTGAACTGTCACCTGTCTGAGGCAGGCAGCCCAGTGTGACACATGTGCAGGTGCTGCTCTGTTCCCCACTGAGTGGGACACACACAGGCTCCCCCTGCCCAGGGCCCTGTGACTCCTTCCCAGCCAAGCAGCCCAGGCCTAGTCCAGTGTGGGGATTTGGGTGAAGGCCCAGAGGAGAGGCTACAGCCATGCATCCTCCAAGCAAAATCTGCTCTTCTTCCCTGGGGTCCAGTCCCAAGTCAGGACTGGCCCTGGGGCACAGTCCTGACTTGGGGTGCTGCTGTGATGGGATCCACAGGCACTATAGGCATACAGAGCTTGTAGCCAGAGCACCCCCAGGAAACAGGATTTAATAAACCAGGCCCAAACCTTCATTGTCATGGATTCTTGTCCAGCCACTGTGTGTGATTCAGTAAACTCATCATTTGGGGTGAAGAGGGGACATCTCCCCAGGGCTCACAAGTCCATCAGTGCAAGGACAGGGCTCTTAGGGATGGAGATGAGCCTGTCCATGCATTAGTTTTGGAATGAGGTGCCTGCGTCTGGGTGCATTGGAACTGGAATTGGGACGTGCATATGATCAGGACATACCAGTTGGCTCTGCCCTGTGTTCACATCATGGGAGGCAATGGGGAACATGTCTGGGGGGCACAGGGGAAGGATTTGCCCTCTGGTGTGGGACCATGTCCAGTCAATGGGCCTCCTGAAGGGGTACACTCTTCCCTTGGGTGAGAGGGAGAGAAGGCCCTCAGGCTGCAGGGAGGGGTGGCGTGGGGAAGGGCCAACAGCTGCTGGTGCTGCTTCCAGGGGAGCAGTGGGAAGAAACTGGTGCCAGCCAGGCCAGGGTGCAAGTCACTCGTGAGCTGGGCTTGAAGATGCAGAGGTGCCAGAGGACTCCTGGTATCAGCCTGGGACTGTGGCTAAGCTGCTGATGTTGGAAACTTGGACAGAGACTTGGAGGAGCTGAATGCTCTGGCAGGGACAGCCACACTCCCACTGAGAGCTGGACTGCAGGGGACAAAGGGGGCTGTGCCACCAGGTGTGAGGGGACCCCTGCCCTGACCACCAACACCTACACCCACTCCCCGGTAACCCACATTGACACCCACCCTCTGTACACCTCCCCAGCGCTGACCTGGCCCCACAGCCTTGCGCAGCTCTGGTTTCCACCCCATTTATTTTCTCTGAGGAGCATTTTCTCTGGTCACAACAGTTTCCTCTGACCATCTTGGCCCAGAGCTCTCCTGCCCCACTTTCCTGGTTTCAGCTGCAATAGAGTTCATTTTCTTCTTAGTGGCTGGTACAATGCTGTATTTTAGATTCAGGGTGAGAATAATCTTGATCACACACTGATCTCTCAGCAGCCAACTGCTGCTAGGAGACAGGCTGGGCACAGTTCAGTGGGTGCTGAGCAACTGGTTATTGGGCACCACTTGTCTGTCTTGGGGTTTATGACTCCCTCCTTTTGGTGTCTCCCTTTTCATCACAAATAATATTAAATATCACCATATTTTATTTTATTTCCATTATTGAACTTTCTGTATCTCAACCCACACATTTAACTTTTCTGCTGATTCTCCTCTCCATCCCACCAGGGTGGAGGGCAAGGCCAGTGGCGGGGTTTTGCTTAGTTGCCATCTGGGGTTAAACCACAACAGACACCACCCACCTGCCCCAGCAGCATCATTTCCAGGCACCTCTATACACACCCCTGTCCCACCCCAGACCCTCACCACATTCCCCCAAGCACCCTCCCTCGCCTGCTCATCTCCCTGCACCCCCAGTTGCAGGCTGATGGATCCTGAGATCATTCAGCTTTAAAGGAATGGGGCACACCAACCTCATCCCTTTGCCCCTGGAGACTGCACTGCAGCTGATCTTAATCTCTCCATGTACACCCCCTTCCCTGTTCCTGGCAGCAGTTCAGAGTCCACAGGCAGCCTTTGGATGGCACTTTTATATAGTTGCTCTGAATTAATTTTACAAGTCACAGCAATGCAGGAATGTACAGACATTTACAGGACACTGTACAAGCGGTTTCTGTCATATATTAGTGCTCTTGCTATATACATATAGTACAGCCTGCAGGAGCCTCTGCATGGGCAGAGACACCCATGCCCCCACACAGGGCACCCCAAAATGGAGCTGCTGCCCTGGGGCTGCTGGTTCACACAGGCTCATTCAGGTTGGTTTAATCAGAGCTTGGCCCTGAGCCTTCCTTGGCTGGCCCTGTCAGGGGGTGACACCATCCTGGGCAGACCCAGCACCCCCTTGCTTTGCTCGTCCCAGTCTCTTTGAGAGGATTTGTGGGACAGAGATCCCACTGATGCTCTGGAGGGAGCAGGTGCAGCCTCCACTGCAGCAGTGTTTCCAGCCCCCTGCTCCTCCTGCCTCAGTGGCAGCCGCAGCTCCCGGCCACCATATCATCGTACTGCTTGAGGACCACATTCTCATCATCATCGAAGTAGAGGAGGTTGATGGAGTAGAGCTTGTCAGGCACACAGCAGGGGCTGCTGACACCCTCGCTCAGCTTCAGGGCGTTGATGATGGACTGCACCGTGGCATGGTTCGTTGGCCGCATGTTCTCACCCAGAGGGAAGGGGCAGGAGCCTTTGCAGTGGAAGGCGTTGTACCCGCGTGGTGAGATGATCCAGCCAGACCAGCCAATCTCCTCGAAGTCCACGGACAAGGGATGCCTCTGGCAGGGCCGGAGCCGGTCCAGTGAGCGTGTACTGCGTGACCTGCCCAGCTTGGGCACCGGCATCTTGGCAGGGAGATCGGGAGCCTGAGACACTAAATCTGTCAGAAAGGAGCATCCATTGCCATTGGCCATGGCATGAGCCTGGGTGGAGGGAGAAAATACTGCAGCCCCCCCCAGCCACCCCTCCCCACAGGTCTTGTCTGCAACCCTCTGGTCACAACCTGTCACCAGTGCAGACAGAGCCAGCCAAACTCAAATCCAGCTTCCCATCTGCAAGCAGGCAACACCCCTGAGTGGGCTACACCAGAAAGGAGAGAGCCTCTCCCATCACCCAGGGAAGGAGGTTTGGATTTGAGGAGCCCACATGTGGGGAAAGGGATGTTGGCACTGAGGGAGTCATGCCAGTTGTGGGACCCACCTGGGAAGCCGGCTGTGGGCAGCGACGCTCCACGGCGCCCATCGTCTGTGAAAAGGACCAACATGGGCTTCTTGCTCTCATGGTGGCCCCGGCCAGATGCAAACTGCAGTGGTGGGGGATCAAGTGGGCTCCCCTCCGGGCCCTGGACTGTCACCAGCAAACCCTGGTTGCTGCTTTCGTCTTCGGTCCAGTCACGAACCTGGGGAACCAAACCAGTGTCACTATGGACTGGGACAGGCACTGCACCGGTGTCCCCACAGGCAGGTCCCAGGCCAGCAGCACGACATTGTGAACAGAGACCCCTTGAGGCCACACTCTCTGTGTCATGGGAAGGGGTTGCTCCGGGGCTGCAGCACAGGGGACACTGTGGCAGGAGCCAGCACCAGCACACCCTGCAGAGCAGTGAGACAAGTTTGGGGAAGGATGAAGCAGCCCCAGGGCTCTTGGCAGGACTTTTTCCTCCCCCTCCCAGAGGATGTATCCCCCCATGTCACTGCAGAGACTGCAGACAGGAAACTATACTGGAGCCTGAAGGGTGAAAACAGGAAAAGTGACTCACAGCTGGCGTGATGGCAAAGACCTCCCAGCCCGAGGTTTGCAGTGAGACAAGCCGTGCTGCCAGCAGTTTCTTCCTTTCAGGGGTGTCTGGCTTGTCTTTCTCCAGCACCTGGTACACACTGACCTGGGGAAGGCAAAAGGTGGTCAACCCAGCATATTCTGCCCAAGGGGTTGACTGGACAGAGGTGTGGGGGGAGATGGGGAATTATCAGCATGGATCTGTAACAACCTTAGTGTGCCTTTGCTGATGTTTGCACAAACCAGAAGGATATTTAAGAGCACAGTTAAATCATCATGATTCTCTGTGAAACATTTGTTTATGTGATCCTAGAACCAGGCCATGTTCCCACTGCCGGCAAATGACCACAGTGTGCCAGTGGCACCCCTGGGCACAGGCTGGAGGACAGCCCCAGCCCCATCCCCATCCCCATCCTCATCCCCATCCCTCTCCTCACCTGGCAGAAGTGGTGCCTTTTGGGCCCATCTGTGACCCTCGGCCAGAGGCGGAAGAGGTGCAGCTCTGCCGTCAGGATCTTCTCATTCTTGGCCACGCTGGAGAGGACAAACAGGAACCGCATATCCTCGCTGTGAGCTGGAGAGAAGGATGCGTTGAGAAGAGCAAAACCAGGGGCGGCACCGCCACCGGCCACGTTCAGCCCCTCCCCACAGCGGCATCCCAGCACCACAGGTCCCCCCCCCCGCCCCCTTACTTTTATCCAGGAAGCTGCGGACGGTGTTGCCCTCCAGGATGTCAGGGTTCTTGGTAACACCATCCGCATTGGCGACAGTGTTGAATAGATCCACCATATACTGGGGCGGCTGCTTGAAGTGAGTTGGGGGGGCCGGAGGGTCTTCCATGCCAAAGACTTCCAGGAGTTTCTTCAGCGCCTCAGCCCTCCGGCTCGCCACGCTGGCTGGGCTCGGGCATGCCATCTTGGCCAAGGCCAGCAGCAGCAGGACAGTCCCCAGCATGGCTCTGTGCTCCCTGTCCCTGCACAACTCCCCCGGCCTCCTTGGTGCTGTATTTATAACTCACTGGAAAGCTCGACTGGAGTGAAATATGCACAGGAGCAATCAGGAGGGTAAAGAGAGCTAATTGCCATGCTAACAAGGTGAGAAGCCCGGCTCCCGGGCCCCCTGCATCAATTAGCCCCAGTACACAAGCGGGAAGCAGGACGGCCCACCAGGCACTCCTAGGACTGGCAGAGGAAACAGGGGTCTGGGGCCACCGGCCCCTTGCCAGGGTCTTGGCTGGGCCGCATTTGCTCTCCCTAGGAGACTAACTGGATTTTAATGATGGCACTAATGGAACAGATCGGAGGATCTTTGTGTAGAGGAATGCAGCCCATCAAGATGAGCATCCCTTTCCCATGCCGGCCCTGCCGCAGCAGCTCGTGCCGCCCCTCTCGCAGCCGCTGCTGAGAGCGAGGATCGTGGCAGGGGCTCAGTGTCACACTGGTGTCCCCATACCATGTCCCTGTCAGGTGTGCAGGGTGGGGTACCCGCGGTCCCCTCTCTCGGTGGGGGCAGCCCAGGCTTGTGTTCCGCCAGGGAGCCGAGGCCACGGGGCAGAGCAGGTTCCAGCAGAGGACCCGGCGGTGCTGCGGTCCCGGCTCTGGGGTCACGCAGCAGCAGCAGCAGCACCCTAATCCAACTTCTTTTTTTTTTTTTCTTTCTTTCTTTCTTCCTTCCTTCCTTTCTTTTTTTATTTTTAAGAAAAGAAAAAAAAAAAAAGAAAAAAGAAAAAAAAGCTATTGGCTTCCTGGGAATTAAAATGCATTTGCTGCTAATTCCTGAATGCTTGAATTTAATGAAATATCCGTGTTATGGGATAAAAGCCAATTCTTTAGGTCTTCTTCCCCAGTCACAGAGAAACCAAGCTGGTGCAGGTGGACATGACACACTGGTGAGCTGCCATAGGAGTGAACTGAAAAAATTAGCATTAATTAACTAATTCATCAACCGGCTGAAGCCTTGCTAGGACCACCTGATGGGAGACAAGGTGAAGGTTAATGTCCAGCGGTGCCCACAGTTTATTCCAAACCAAAGGGCTGTTAATTATGCAGAACAGGCACGGCGGCACCGACTGGCTGGAGTTAATGGAGAGATGAAACTATCTGTATCCCCGGGATCCTTTCCTTTCTCTTCCCAGCTCTCCAGCAGCATGTCCCACAGGACATCTGGGGGTGCCTGCAGAGGAGACAGCTCTGCCCCAACATGCCCTGTTCCTGGTTCCCTCTCCTGTCCCCGGGTCCATAGTTTGCAACCGGGAGCAGCCAACCTGTGCACCCCCCAGCCCGTGCCAGACGGCTGCATCCTCCTGGGATGCTGGATGCAGAGGGGCCGTGGAGCTGCACAGCGGAGCCCCAAGGACCTGCAAATTGCCCATGATGTTTATTTTACAAGCTGAAAAACATTTTGTAGAGGGTTCATTTATACCCGCTTGTTAAAGTAGCTTTTATTCAAAAAAATAGCCTTCTCTCATTTCCATATCCTACAGACAGTCTGGCGGGGTCTGCAGGAGCCCCACCCGCAGCTTCCAGCCCCGCTGTCCCCGGCACTTGCATTCCCGGATGGCAGCGACGGTGCAGCCTTGGTCCGGGCGGCTCCGGAACCTGCGCATGCCATAGCCGTGAGGGCACAGCGTCTCGGGGCAGCTTGTGCCCAAACCAGGCATTCCTCTCGTCTTGTGACTCCCTGCAGTCAGAGAAAAAACAATACATCCCAGGGACATCCCCAGTACACCACCAGTCCCCCACATCTTGGACCTTCTGTTCACACTTGGGAAAAGGGTAGATGCTCTGGAGTAGGATGGGGGAGAAGAGAAGCAGCTTTTTTCCTACAGCATCTATTCCTTACTCCTGGAGTAGCTCGTCAACTGTCACCTCCCTCTGCCTGAGCAGAGCAGGTCTCCCTGCATGGTTTGATTTGCTTCCCTTTGCATGCAAAGAATCCCAGAATGGTTTGGGTTGGAAGGGACCTTAAAGCTCATCTCATCCCAACTCCTGCCATGGGCAGGGACAACTTCCATCCCAGGTTGCTCCAAGCGCCATCCAACCTGGCCTGGAACACTTCCAGGAATGGGGCAGCCACAGCTGCTCTGGCCACCCTGTGCCAGGGCCTCACCACCTCACAGCCAAGAATTTCTTCCCGATGTCCCATCCATCCCTGCCCTCTGGCAGTGGAAGCCATTCCCTGTGTCCTGTCCCTCCATCCCTTGTCCCCAGTCCCTCTCCAGCTCTCCTGGAGCCCCTTTAGGCCCTGCAAGGGGCTCTGAGCTCTCCCTGGAGCCTTCTCCTCTCCAGGTGAGCACGCCCAGCTCTCCCAGCCTGGCTCCAGAGCAGAGGGGGTCCAGCCCGTGGAGCATCTCTGTGGCCTCCTCTGGACTGGCTCCAACTTGTCCACATCCTTCCTATGCTGGGGACCCATATTTTTATGTCTACAGTCAACACATAGTCCTGCCCCTTCAGCCTGAAACAACTGCCTGGACCCATCCTGCCCCAGCAACCCCCTGCTCTTCCTGCCCCACAGCTTTGCCAGCAGGTGAGGGACAGGAGTGGCACATTCCAGGCTGCAGAAGCCACTGTCAAGATCTGTGTCTACTGTCCTGGGACACCACAGGCTCTGTAACCACCTGCCCAATTCAGCCCCATCACGGCAGGTCCGGCTCTCCCCCCTGGCACAGCACAGCATGGTGGGGGAGCTGGGGGTGTCCCCCAAACCCTGCTCCCTACTCCCCCCAACCCGGAGCCGCAGACCCGTTGGGTGAGAGGACCAGGGGCAGCTCCCACCTGGCCCAGGGTGCGGATGTGCGGGAGGGAGAGCGGATGGAGCCTGGCAGCTGTGCTTATCTAAGCAAGCAGGGATCCCCCGAGGAGCAGCTGCCCAAGCACCTTCCCACATCGATTTCCTGCAAAGATTTGCAAAACAAAGGCACAAAAATCTCCTGCATCACCTCAGCAGGGACACCCCAGGACCCTCCACCCTCAGGCTCAGCATCCATTCCCAAAGAAGGGCAGCTGGTAAGAAGTATTTTGGGGGCATAGCAGTGGTTTTTCAGTCAGAGATCCCTGTGCACAAAGGTATACTCAACCAGACAGTAGGGTCTCTGTTAAACTGAAGACATACCTAACTAAATGTTTTTAAAAATAAACATTATTGTTCCTTAACTACTTTTTAAAAATAAATCCTCACTCCAAAGAAAAAGCCATTTGTTCCTTTATGGCCCTGATGCATGCACAAATTAGTGGCAGGAAAATACATTTTATAGCACAAGAGAGTACAAATGTGAGGTTTTTACCACTCTATTTTAATGCTAGTGTGAAGCTGTCAATGTTAGAGCATCCACCCAGCAGCTGAAATCCTGCATGAGGGCCCAGCTGAGCCCACCAGAGAGGAGCCAAACCCCTGGAAACCTACCTTGAGCCATGCCTCCCTGTGTCATGCAGAGCTCCAGACAATTTCATAGTATTCCACCTGGGAGACACAATAGCATTTTTCCTTCATTTTGCAGTTCTCCAGTGTCTGAACCACCTCCCCACCATGCAGGAACTTTGTGGGCACACAGAAAACTCCATCTGCAAGGGAAACAAGAGAGAAAATTAACCTGGAGCTGCACCCGAGGTTCCTGTGGTAGCAGCACAGGCCATCCAGCTTTAGGCATCCAACACCCACAGGAAAGGGCTGTTCTCTGTGTCAGGGTTCCAGCTGGGGGTTTGGGGCTCATTCCTTCACCAGCTCAGGGCCTTAGTGGTAGGTTTTGTTCCTCCATCTCAGTTTCAGACCATGAGGAAAGGGCAGTTACTGTGGGTGCAAGTTGTGACTGCTGTCCCTGCCCCTGTGAAAGCCCCAGTTCTGGGGAGCGAGAACAAGCCATTCCATGTTATCTCTGAGAAAAACTGTATTTGAACACAAAATCTTGATGCCAGCACTTTTCCCAGAGCCACATTCTCAGGGATGCAGGAATGCATTTACTCGTTCAGCATTTCCCTCTGGATTTGCCAGGGACTGTGCCCTGAATGGGCTTCTCACATGCTGGAGCCAGTGCTACAGGCTCTCCTGGGGATTCATTGCCCAGGCATCTCCAAAGGGTTTGCTCTGCACTGGGCTCCCCACAGGAGCACCAGGTGTGGCACCAGCCACCGTGGGGTGGTGGAAAGGGGAAGGGAAGGGAAGGGAAGGGAAGGGAAGGCCCCAGTTCTGCGGTGTGGGATGAAGGAAGGCTGGTGTCAGAGGGGTGGAAGAGGGAGGTGGACAATGACCCCAGCTCTGGGGGTGCGGAACAAAATCCTGCTTTGCATTTTCTTTCCCTATTCCAGCAAAATCCTGCTTTGCCTATTCTTTCCCTATTTCCAGCAACGAAAAATTACCAGGGCATTTTTTGTCTGGGTTTGACATTCCCGGTTTGGTTGCAGAGAGCTGCGGGAGGAGCGGGGGAAGGGGCTCTGGGTGGGCACACCAACAGCCACACCCCTGCTGCTGTGTCACCACCACACCAGGACATGCCACCATGGCAGGTCCTGATGGCCTAGGCAAGGGCTCAGGAACTGGAGAACAGGGACAAGGGTCCTCCAGCTGCAACTAAATCTCCCTGGAAGGGCAGAGGCACAGACTGTGCTGCGTGGCTCAGTCTGAGCTGATGTTCTGTGCAGAAAGAAACTACATTGTTTCTGTGCTAAATCTCCTTCCTTTTCTCCCCTCACCGAGTCAATTAGGGTTAAAAATCTCCATAGCATGATCTAGAGGAGGGGTAGAAGGATGGCTGAGCTGATGGCCAAGTAGGTTTGGGCTCTGTCTAGGGCCTGGTCCTGCCCTGCCCCAGCCCTTGGGTGTACATCCTTCGGGGTTTGTTTGGCTCCTGGATTTGAACGGGTTTTTAGAGTTTCCTGCCCAACTACTCCCAACTCCCAACTACTCCAGCAGCTGCTGGAGGAGATTTCTTTGTTCCAGGATGGAGCTGTTTCCAGGGGAAGGAAAAGTGATTTCGGAAAGCAAGTATCTCTGGGATGCCTTAAGAGTCGGACACAGAATGACAACGGATTCCTGGACGCCAGTGATTCTGGGTGAGACTTTAACATCCTTCTCCAGCCCCGTCCCCTTCCCCGCCCCCCACCCCGTTTCTCTGATGTTTCCAAATCTTTACCATGACACTGAAAGTATCAGCCCGACTTTACGAGGGGAGGTCCAAAAGGAAAGTGCAGAGATCTGCCCTAGGGCAGAGGCGAAGCTGGCCGTTTGCCAGCCCTGGGCTATTACACTATGACTGAGATTCTCCCGCCCCACTCCATGAATTCCCCTCCCCGGGGCAACGGAATCGTCCAGCGCCTTCCACTAACACGTCTGGGCAGTAAATGCTGATTCTCCCAGCTCTGGAAGAAAGCACTTCACGCTGCCTAATTGCCTTTTCCACTTGCAGCCGGGTGAGCAGCTGCTGCTGCCGCCTGTGCCGGCGCTCCTGGCGCTGCCGGGAGGACCCGGCCTCAGGCAGAGCTCTCGGGGGTCCCCCGCCCACTCCCGGCCGCTCCAGCTCACAGAACCGTGGAATGAATTCCCCTGCGCTGCTCTCTGGGCTCACTTCAGCATTCCCGCGATCTCTGTCCCTCTCTAGTGGCGGTGCCTCAGCCCTGCCACAGCAGCTGCCGGGAGGTTTCAACGGATTGGGTTTTAGAAATGCCAAAAAATTTACATCAGCGAATTCCAGGACAATGGAATTTGTCAAACAGTTGTGGTAAATCATTTCAACACCACTTTCAATTCTGATAAAATCAGTTCATCTCCACTGACGTGTCTTGCGTTATTTTATGAGTGAACTAACGAGACAGCTCACCAGTTCACAATGAACGAGTTCAGCTTTGTCTCAGTGGGAGGTTTTGACCCATCTGGAATGATTCAGTTTGGAGTTTCCATTTCTAAGTGATTTTTGAACCATCAGTGTAGTTCACTGGTACTAAAAGGGCATTTCAGACTGTCAATAAGGAAATTGCATTTTTCCAGGGCTCTGTTTCCAGCAGAGCTTTTATCATCAGGTTGGTTTCCTTGCTTTCACTGGGAGGGTTGGAGCAGAGACCCCCGAGGTCCCTCCCAGCCTGGGTTACTCTGATTCCATGCTCTCTGGCTAGAGGACATTTCCCTGTACATGAAGTGGTTGTATCCCCATCCTCACCCATACCCATGGCAGAGAATCATCACTGTACTTGCAGACCTGTGTGGTAAAGGCCCAGCAACAGGAAACTCGACCCCAAAACACAATCCCAATACTCCCAAAGGCAGAGGCTCTGCTCAACAGATGGGGTGCCCTGAGCTTGGATATTGGTGTTGGTCACACAAGAGGGCTAGTTCCCATATTCCCAGAGGGAGGGAGGGAGCAAGGGAGGAAGAGGAGCTCTCCCTGCACTGTAGGTTGGGTCAGAGCATTTCCTCACGTTGATTGTGGCCCTCCAGGGAGAGTCTGGAAAGGTTTTCAGGGTTGGGAGCCGAAGACATTCCTCAGGGCAGGTGCAGCAGTGGCAGCCCTCGACCACCTCCACCTCCCCAAGGCCTTGGAGGAGCAGGAGCCGCTCCCGGTGCAGCTGGGCCAGCTCACAGCAGGACCCCGGGGCAGGAAGGCGGGGCTCTCGCCTGCAGCGGCACAGGACAGGGCCAGGGGACATGCCTGCCTAAAAACAGCACAGGGAACAACCTCCAGCATCAGCTCCTGACACAAACCTCCCCTGACCTGGAACTGGCTCAGCTTTTACTCCCCTCTCTCTCACCCTGCCTGTCTGGGGGACACTGCACCAGCAGTGTCACAATAGTGATAACAATGGGACTAATGGTAACAAGATTTGTCTTAGCTACACGTGATCCTTCACTGGACACACACATGCAGCACCCACAGTGTTTCCACCCTTCTCCAGGGTCTTTTATCCCAATGGAGATGGGACTTCAGGCAATGTCAGCTCTCCTGGGATGAGGAGAGCACCACAGCCATGTCCCCAAACGCACAGGCTCCTTTGAGTCCCTCCTAAGAGTGACATATGGCACATCACGTGCGAATGACATCCTGCCAGTCTTGCTCAAAGAGGCAGAAACAGGCCTCCAATCTCTGCACATGGGAGAGCAGCTCTCAGGTGCAGCAGAAGTGGCTGAAAGAGCTGCTGGGCTCTGAGCAGTCAGAACAGCGCTCAGATGCTTACCAGGGCTTTTCTCAGAAGCCACAAACAGTGTAGTAAACGGAGCCTGACGACTTTTTGACAGAAGTTGAACTCGGTTTATTTAACAACTGAAAGCAAAGACACAAGCTACTAAGGCTGGTGCGGTGAGCGAGGCCCGGAATGCTGCGAACCCTGCACGGGCAGCCAGTGTGTCCCCCCCCACTGGCTGCCCCTCCCTTTTATACCCTCCAGCCCATCCCGGATTGGTGCATTTTACAATCTGCCTGCCGATTGGCTCGTCTTAGGGGTTTTTGATTGGTCTTTATGGTGGAGCATCCCCAGCCAATCATTTCGAAATGGCGTCAAACGATTGGCTGATCTTTGCACCAATCCCCATCCTCAGTGGTGATGTGCTTGGTTGCTGTAACTTTCTAGAAAAGTCCATGCCAGTCTCTAGTTGGGGTTACGCCCCTCCTCCTCCGATAGACTCGTCAGTCTTCCCGTACAGCCGCGCCTCCTCGCGCTGCCACATACCCGCCCTGCTTACAACTTTAAACAGCAAAACTCCCATTAACTTGTAATGTTACATAACTCAAACTAGTCTCCCTCCCGAACAAGTATTAACGATCCTTGTGTTAATTAACTGATTAATGAACTTCACCCACAAGAGCCCCAACATCTACCACAGCAGGTCTTTGAAAATATGTATAAAACCACAGCTCCAGTCACCAGCACCTGACCCTCCCCCTGCCCCAAGCACTCACCTTCCTCCTCCTCAGGAAGTTGAGCATGGAGAACTGTCTGGAGAGCCCTGGGAGGCTGAGGTAGAGGGAGCTGATCCACTGGGATGGGCAGCTGGAGTGGCACTTCCCGACGTCCACGCTGACGGGACTGCCAGAGACATCTGTGAAGGGTTACCACTCATGTGTTGTGTGATACCAAGCCCAAACCACAGCTGAGTACCACACAAACGCTGATGAAAAAGAGAGGGCCCACCCCTGGGAAGTCCTCCTGGGAGAGAGATTCCTTCAGTCTGAGGCAGAAATTCCTAAGGGACAGTCTGGCAGTAGCAGTGCTGTCACATCAAACTGGTATTTGCAGACCAGGAGTAAAACACTTTGTATTAGACTGGTCAGTGCACACAGACTAAAAAAGACTTTAAATTTCCCTAGGAAATCACAGGTTTTTTCTTTAGTGAGCACGAGGGATGGGGTGAGAACAGGTGAGTGCCTTGATTAGCAAAGGGAGAAGCAGATGCTCAGCCATGGCTGAACCGCAGATCTTGCACATACCGAGCGAGCCCCAGCCCAGCGGCTCCACGGCAGACAGCTCCATCTCTCCTGGAGCCCAGTGAAGCTCCCTGAGCTGGAAACAAACCTGTCCCTCCTGGCCAAACCCCAGTTTTGCAGCTCTCCACATCTCCTGCACTGGCACATCAGCTCTGCATCAGAGGATGAGAAGGTGGGATTGGATGTGAGAGCAAGCGAGACACAGGACCATGGCATACAGGTTTGTGTTGGTTTGCTCTGCTGTATTTTGAGTTACAAGTTATCAGTGTTTATTGGCTAAAGGCTGTTTCTTCTGCAAATCCTTCTGAAATGAGCTATTTTTCCTTAATAGCAGTGTCCATACTCCAACATTTATTGATGTAAATCCTTATTTCATCAAATAGGGAACAAAACTTGCACAAAAAGTGCCCATGGCATCATCCAACACCACTGTAATCCATTTTTTCCTGCTGAAGTCACAGACCCAGTGTGTGCTGCAAAAATGTAAATTTTGCATTGACTTAAAAATGGATTGTCAGTGTACCCAGTGCCAGCTGCAAGGGACCAGGAAACAGGAAGGGACATTTAAAACTTGCACTTGGGGTACAGCTGCTGCTGGCTGCCTGAGGGTCCCTTTGCTCAGGGAAGGAGTGAGCAGGAAGCCAGGCAGCAATTCCCAGTTTATCAGCCATTCCAGTGGTGACCTGGATGCTCCTCACCCACAGCAGGGCACAGACAGCTGGCACTTGGCAAAGGACAGTGTGCCAGCTGAAGACACTGTTAACCCTTGTTCTCCCAGCTCTGCTGCCATACAAGCTGTGATCTTTATTTTTAGGCAAATATTTTATATATTATCTCTCAATGATTTTTGAGCATTCTTGGGAACCCAAAGAGGCTGCAGCTGACTGAAAGCTGGTGAACGTTGTCCTGATTTTCAAGAACGAAGATCCCAAAATCTACAGGCCTGTCAGTGCCATTTCAGTGCTTGGTAAAGTTATGGAGAAGATTATTCTGGGAGGTGTTGAAAAACACCTGGAAGACAATACAGTCACTGATCACAGCCAGCAGAGCTTCCTGAAAGTTCTGCTTGCATACCTTTTATGACAAGGTGACCCACCTTGCTCACCCAGGAAAGCCAGTCAATGTAATCTTTTTGAATTTCAGTAAAGGTTTTGATACTGTGTCTCCCAGGATCCTTCTGGACAAACTATCCATCCCAGAGGTGGATAAACACATCATGGGATGGGTGAGCAACTGGCTCATGGGTCAGGCATGAAGGGTGACAGTGACTAGGGTGACATCAGGCTGGCATTAGTCACCAGTGTGGTCCTGCAGGGCTCCATCCTCAACCCTGTGCTCTTCAACATCTTCATAAATGTCTTGGACGCAAGACTGGAAGGGACACTGAGCATGTTCACAGACGACAGGGAACTGGGAGGAGTTGCTGACTCCCTCAAAGGCAGGGAGACACCACAGAGAGACCTCAGGAAATCAGAGGGGCTAGATCATCACCAACCATATGAAGTTCAACAAGGGGAAATGCCAGACCCTGCACATGGGACAGGGCAGCCCTGGATGCAGGGACAGACTGGGAATGAGAGGCTGGAGAGCAGCACTGTGGGAAGGGACCTGGGGGTCCTGGTCAGTGGCAACTTGGATCTGAGGCACTGCTGTGTCCTGGCAGCCCAAAGGGCCACCCTGTCCTGGGGCCAGGGAGGGATTGTCCTGCTCTGCTCTGCACTGGGGCAGCCTCACCTCCAGTGCTGGGGGCACTCTGGGCACCACAAGATCAGAAGGATCCAAAGCTGTTGGAGAGTGCCCAAAGGAGAGCAACAAAGATGGTGAAGGGCTTGACAGGAAGCCATGTGAGGAGCAGCTGAGGGCACTTGGTCTATTCAGCTTGCAGGAGACTGAAGAGAGACTTCACTGCAGTTTTATCTTCCTTGTGAGGGGAAGAGGAGGGGTAGACACTTATCTCTCCTCTGTGGTGATAGTGACAGGACCCGAGGGAATGGGCTGAAGTCATGTCAGGGAGGTTGAGGCTGGATATTAGGAAAAGGTTCTTCCCCCACATCGTGGTCAGGCACTGCAACAGGCTCCCCAGTGAATCATCACAGCACCAAACCTGAGAGAGCTCAAGGAGCATTTGGACAATGCTGTGGGGCACATGATGTGACTCTTGGGGATGGCTCTGTGCAGGGCAGGGAGTTGGACTCGATCTTTGTGGGTCCCTTCCAACTCAGCATATTCTGTGATTCTGTCATTATATTTTCATCATTACTTATTCTTCTAAAGTTGGTGTCTCTGGAGCTGACAAGCTGTTGCTGCTTGTAACAGCTCTTAATTTGGATATGACAGTTTTATCATTCCTACTTTACATAAGAAGCTGGTATTTGGCAAACACTAAAGGTTAAATTTCTACAAGTGCTGCTCTTGTGCACTGAAAAAACCTAAGAAACCTCAGAGTGTGAAGCTGCTGTGTCCTTACAGCCACTGCAAAGGGGAACTGAGCCCACAGGCTGCTCCTGAAGGCCACAGACTTTCTTCTGATGAACAAATGGAGCTACTTTCTACTTCATCTGCTTTCTCTACATTTACAGGGCAGCTTGTTGTCCTACTGATAGCACTTACAACATCAATCCTGGGAAGCAAAAGTCTGCAGTTACCCTGAACTTATGCAGCAATAAACGGGGAATTCAAACACAGGATCAACCACGGCCCAGCTCAGGTCCACGGAACTGAGCTCCTTTGTGCAAAGGAACAGACCCAGGGGTCAGGCTACTCATCAATTCCTGTGCAATTGTTTGCATAAAAAATGTTTAATTGTTGGATTATCTAGGCAACAGATCCCCAGCACATTTCTGTCTGTAATCCCCCAAGGGAAAAGTAACTTAGAAAACTTCAACATTAAAAAAAACCCTAAGGGATGGGCAGGATGTGAGTGTGGAAGCATCAAAAATCTTGGTTTCTGGAGGGTGAAGGGGAACTGTAGCTGTCCCATCCCTGGAAGTGCTCAAGGCCAGGTTGGACATGGCTTGAAGCAACCTGGTCTAGTGGAAGGTATCCCTGTTGGAACCCAGGGCACAGGGAATATTTCCCTGCCTGTATTAGGGAGCCCTGGTCCCCAGCCAGACACTGCTTTTAACCTTCGTCCCTGGAAAAAATTGCCAAGGCTTTGGGATGAGTTGGANTATCCCTGCCTGTGACAGGGGTGGAATAAGATGAGCTTTAAAGTCCCTTCCAGTCCAAGTAACCCCATGATTCTGTGAACTCACTGTGCCCAACACAGAGGAAATGGCTCTGCCTCCTGCAGCAGCCCCTCTCTGCAAACAGATTCCCTTGCTCCTCCACTCTGCTGATGGCTTTTGCACCTGCAGTCACAAGCCACAGAGCTCAGCATTACCCCAGTTACAATTCCCCACCTTTTCTGGCTTAGCTGAGCTGAGGCACTGAGTGCCCAGCACAGCTCCAGTTGCTCCCTATCCTGAACTAAATGGCTCCAGCACAAAGAAGAGATTTTGTTATAGACGGACATGACACATCCGACCCTGGTGTGGGCTGAACACTCTGTTTAGTTACTCCAGTAAAACACTCTGGCACTGTTTCACTGTTTATCTGCTCTCTTCTACTTCTACCTTACTGCAGACCTGGGTAAAAGGAGTCCCCTCCCACAGCACAAAGGAGCTCATGGGCACTAAACCCTCCCGGATTCCTGCACAGCAGCTTCTTCTGACACAAACCCCACGCTGCTTGCCAAGTGCAGACACTCCTTCATGCTGTTCACTGCGGAAAGCACACACCAACCACAGCAGCATCACATGTGAGCAGAGCCCGCCGCAGCCCCACACCACACCCCCTCTGCTCTCCCAAGCTAGAGGCCAAAGCAGTGTCAAGGACGAGAAGGAAAAAGGAACTTACTGGCAAAGATGGGAGCCTGCAAGAGCCCTGCGAGGAAGATCACAGCTCATGGGTCCTGCATCCTGGGAAGCATGGAAGTCTCCAGTACCTCTGACATTTACACCTGCCCTCCCTGGCAGGTGAGAAGGTGAACAGCTCTGAGCCAAACAGGCTCGCATATCCTGGCAAATGTCCCAACTGTGATCTGAACAAACACCTCGGCAGCCTGGGAAATGAACATCTCTTCCCACATGATCAGGATTGTGCTCCCAGCATGATCAGGCTTGTATCAGGCTCCTAGCAAACTTCTAAGTGTTTCTTGAGAGCCGTTGGATTTGCTGACAGCCTGGGGAAGCTCCCTTGGGGGGTCTTTGTTCTTACTACCACTTCCAAACTAATTTACGTTTGTGGTGACTGGGAGCCACTCTCAAATACCCTCATTTGAAAGAACATGCATCCTTCATCCTCCTTCATCCCATTCAATGGTTTTATCTGGGGACAACCCTGTCCTGTCCCTCCCCACACCAAATGGAGTCAGAGCTGGCACTTGGACAATGTTGGGAACACAGCGGGTCATGTCACAGCAGTGATGGCAGTGTGTCCCCCACAGCCACACAGTTTTGCTGTTAACTCCACATAGGAAAGCACTAGTTAAAGTAGAAAAGCTCTAGTCACCAGAGTCCTGGAAGCAGCAGAGGCAGCGCTGATGCCTGTGTGCTGTCAGGGGCTCTCAGACACGGCTGATGGCAGCAGTGTTCCTGAACACAGGATGCACTCAGCTCCTCATCACAGAACTCAGGATCTCTGCACCAGCTCCTCCAGGGTCACAGGGCAGGGAACAGATCCATTTCCCAGGGAAAATGTTTTTGCCAAATTCAGGAGTGAGAGCACGCAAGATAACAGTAATGGCAACATGGACACTCCTCTGGCATTCAACATGAGGTTTGGGGAGTTGGGTTGGGGTTTTTTCCTACAATTACTTACAAGTGCAACAATCACAGACACTTACAGAAGCTGCATAGCCAAATAACTCCATGTTATTTGGAATGAGCCAAGCTCCCCTGGAGCTCATTCCCAGTTCCTGGAGGACAGCTGTGTTTCTCTGGAATGAATGTCTTGAGAAAACAATTAGCAAAACCAAAATGCTAGAGAAGGCATCCTACCAAAACCACACCATTTACCACCACAGTACAGGAACCCCAGCCCAGAGCAGAAATCATCACAGCTGCCCAACAACAACAATTTAATTGTATTAAGAGAAAAACATATTAACTCACATTTCATTAAAAAAATTCCTTGTGCCTGGGCACCTGAGCCAAGCCACTCTCTGTTCACAGTTCCATGGTGCTGCAGAGTACCCAGAGAGGCTGGGACTGCTACTGGGAGCAACTGCTGTGTAACCTGGCCAGAGCAGAGAGCTGCACTGCAGCCATATGGGAAGGGACATACAAAACAGTAACAAAAAAATATGCATTTTAAATAAAGAACTTACAACAACTTCAACTTTATACAAAATATCATGGCTGGCATGTCTCAATTTCAGTGTCTCAATTCTAGGAATTATTTTTAACTCTCAGCATCCTGTTTTCCATCTCACACCACCTCTGCAGTCTCTTTCTCCAGAGAGCTCTGTCTCTGTCCAGTTCAGTCCAAAGTACCTGAAAAGGAAAAAACACATTATAGTCCCAAGAATCAGAAGTGCAGTTCTGTGAACAAATAAATCTTGTTTACAAGCTGGGAAAAGAAAGTGCAGTAACTTTAAAGTTTAAGCAAATCACACATGAGTAAAACCAAATCTAGCAAAAAAAATACTGCACGTGCCTCAGGGTCCAGCTGAGCCATTCCAGTGCTCAGAGGGGCATTGCAAGCCACACTAGGAATTACTGAGGATGTGGAAGCAGAGAGCTTTGCAATGATTCAGTTCTTTCTCTCCTAAATAGGTTATTACACAAAATACTGAAATCGAGTAAAAACTCACCTTCCAAAAAAGCAAATTCATCAATAGCTTCAATGGCATTATCTGAAAGGCAAATTGAGAACAATTAAAATAGATAAACCAACTCCATATTTGCATCTGTTTCAAACTGCAGCATTTGAAATTACATCACAGCACAGTGACCAATTTCAAAGAGATTTACTTGTTGTGGACACAGTGTGTGAAATTATTAATGTAGTCTTTGGTAGAAGTTTTTCTCTCTCATCTTCAGGAAAGAAAGAATAAATCCGTAATTACTTCAGCATCTCCAGACAGGTGGAAAAATCCCCCATCAGAGCAACCCTCTGCTAAGGCCAGCACAGAACATGCTCCCATACCCAGGTCTTTTCTTTGCAGGGTTTTCCTTTTTCCTTGCTGGGCATACACATAAGCATCTTTGGCTATGGTTTCAACAAACAGCTCCTGCAAGGCAAAACAAGACAGGTTCACATAGGAGATGAGAGAGAGAATATCCTGAGGAAAGAGAAAGGTCCTACACGGCTTCAGTGTTAGATCAGAATCTTCATCCTAACATTACCCCTTTCCCAGTAAACAGGTCTGAAAATACCAAAGGAAATGGCTAGAATGGCAGTGATGCACAGGACAAGCAATGAGAGAGAAAGCTGGGAACGTGGGTTCCTCGAAACCCACATTCTCTGGGAGACCCACTCCACACCAGGGGCTCCCAAGGCAGCTTCTGAAGGGGGAAAGGTGTCCTGTGCTCAGATCAATCATGAACTCCTTCTAGTGGAGAAATACCTCTAAGATCATTGTGTCCAACCATCAACCCAGCACCACCTCCACGTTCACCACCATCCCGTGCTCCCAAGCGCTACATTTTTTTGAACAGTTCCAGGGATGGTGACTGCCCCGGGCAGCCTGTGCCAGAGCCTGACAACTCTCTCCAGGAAGGAATTTTCCCAGTATCCTGAACCTCCCCTGGTGCAGCCTTAGGCCGTTCCCTCTTGTCCTGTGCCTTCTTGCTTGGGGGAAGCGACCGACCCCCACCTGGCTGTCCCCTCCTGTCAGGGAGTTGTGCAGAGCCAGAAGGTCCCCCCTGAGCCTCCTTTTCTCCAAGGTGAGCCCCTTTCCCAGCTCCCTCAGGCGCTCCTGGTGCTCCAGACTCTTCCCCAGCTCGGGCCGGCCGCAACCCCCGCGCGGGTCCGTGAGCTGCTGCCGCCGCCCGGGCGAGAAGGAAAAACCTCCTGGGCCAGACCGAGCAGCATCCCCCCACCCCGCAGCGTTCCGGCCCCAGGAGCCCCAGGGGCCGCCCCTCACCGTGGCCCGCGCCAGCACGAACACGGCCTCCTGGCTGGCCAGGGTGACGTCCGGGTCCGCCTTCACCAGCGCCTTCACCCGCGCCAGCGGCAGCCGGGCCAGGCGGGCGGGACCCGGGCCCTGCGGCNCCAAACACGGCCCCTCATCCTCCCCTTCACCATGTCTCCTAACACAGCCCCCACAGCCCATCCCTGTCCTCCCCAAAGATGGCCCTCAGTGCCACCCCCCGTGCCCCAGCACGGCTCTCGGGCCTCCCTCTCCCCACAGACAAGGACGTGCCCTCCCCGTTGCAGCGGCAGGAGCAGTGGGGCAAGTAGGAGGTGGCTGTCACTGCTGTCTGC
>VXAX01006475.1:156309-166309 GCA_013399835.1 Leptocoma aspasia
AGGTGGCTGTCACTGCTGTCTGCCCGTCCTGTGCCCGAGAGTAAGCTCCCCGTGGATCCAGTGTGGGACCTCCCAGCACCCCCCTCCATCCCATTTCCAGCTGGTGGGCTCAAGCCCTCCAATGCCCCCCAGGGCACCCACCACCCTCCACAGGACCCCCAGGACCACCTCCCTTGGCCAACAGGTGCCTGCCTCAGCCTTCCCCATCTCCTCAAACTCTGTCTTATCCTTAAACCATCTGCAAGCAGGAGCCAACTTGGCCACTGCTCATGGGACGCTTGCCCAAAGGGCTGCAGGGACATGCCAATCCTGGAGCAGGGACACCAGCACCAACCAGCAGGCCAGAGCACCCCTGCCAGGGCTTCACTCGACTGTCAGACCATTCCTGCCTCAGAGGCAGTAGACAGTGACACCAGGACAGTTAGACATTGTGATGGCCCAACACAGCACCCTGCCATGCAGAGCTTCCCCTTGCTTCCCAGAGGAATTAGGCTCTTCAGCAGACCTCATGTCCCACATGAAGAGCCTAATTCCAGGAAGCCATAGGCCTTCACCCAGCTTTTCTGTGATCCTGCAGAGCTCAGCTGTGGACGTGCACCTCCCCACTCTGAAAGTCATGTGCAGCTTTGAGACCTGACCTGCAAAGGAATCCTGGGCTGCCATCGGACAAGGACATTGCCCACGCTCCTGCTCCCATCCCCTTGCATCCCACGGTCAATTCCCAAAATTGGGGCTCTCCTCTTATGGCCAGCAGGACTTAGTGGGCTGCAAGTGTCAAACAGCAGCAGAGCCAAAGTAGCAGTGTACCAAGAGCTGCTCCTCCTCCTCTTTCTCCTCCTCCTTTGTGCGGTTTCGGCATCAGGCAAAAGCAACTTCCTGGCGTTGCACACAGCTCCTCACCAGCTGTTAGGAAAGAGCTTCTGGTTTCAAGGGAGGGGGCCTCAGAGAGGCTTGTCCAGAATGCTTCAGGTGGTCTTTAGCAAGGAGGCGAGCACACAGGAAAGCATCCACTGATGGAAGATGGTGAGTAAGAACCAGACCCGGGTTGTAGTGGACATGGGGACAGGACACTGGGAGCTACACGTCCTGGTTGGAAGGGTTTTGGGGATGTCCTTGTGAGGGGCTGGATGTGGCCAACACCCTCACTCCTCTTGAAAGGCAAAGTCCTCCTGTATAACTGGATGGAGTTTCAAAGGTCTCTGACCAGTTTCTGGGCTCAGAGGAAGGTTTGCTGGGTGAACTTAGACTGAATATAAACATCTGTGAAAGGAGGAGGCCACGCTCCCACTGAGTCCAGGAGAGCCCCCAACAGCACAAAATGGATTGGAAAACCTGGAACTGATCACAGTTATGGCAGTGCTGTACATCCAAGGGCTCTGAGCAAGTCCCAGCTCATGGAACAGGCCCAAAATGGATAATTACAAACCACCAAATCATTCAGGTGTCAAAAATCCCAATGGCATGTTTGGGAATCTGGAAAAGGTTGCTTTTTTCACTAATTTGAGTGAAAGTCCCAGTGCTAGTATACAGGAAATGGCACATTCACGCTGCTTCAGCACTGCTATACGAAGTGCTGCATTTGAGGGTTTACCAGGAAAACTGGGCTGTTTGCCTGGGGAACTTGCACTTTTGTAAGTCTGTATATATATATATTTGATCGGTTATGCCTAAAAACATTGCATCAGCTTCTCTCCATATCAACCCTTCCCTTGTGAAAATAAAAGTGATGCAATCATAAGCCCAAACTGAAATTCCAGAAGGATAATAACTCCAAAATCAAAGCGTACAGTTCCAGCAAAGCAGCCAGCTCTGGTGCAAAGGGACACTGTGGTCTGGGGACAGGGGTGTGGGAGAAAGATGGGGAGGGTAAGGTGAGCCCTCCCCTCTCACAAGGTCTGTCTGAGAAGATTAGGAAAAAATGTAGCCCCATCCCATATCTTTGTGCCATACCTCCAACCTGGCAGTCTTCTTCCAAGAGCCATTCACAGCCTCCTCCTGTCAGCATTTCTCTGGAGGTTCTAGAGAATGGTGAATTTTGGTCACTGAGGAAGCTAAAGGCAGCTCTGTGCTGGAGCAGATGTGTCCTGGTTCATGTGTGCACAGTGTAAACCACACAGGAAAGACACATGTCAGAAAAGTAGGGCAGTCTGCTACCTCTTGGCCTTGTTTTTTCTGCACACGGGCTTTGGTGGGATGCATCTCAACAGTGCCATCCCAGCTTTTCCTCCAGGGAGGGATCCAATGGCCCTGTGTGTTCTCCCTCACCAATTCATCATGGAAAACGGGACCAGGGAAAGGCAGGTTGCTCCCATCTGAGCCCTGGGAAATCTCTGGATCTCAGATTCTGTGTTCAGGAGCTTTGCTACTACCACCCAATCCCTCTGATTTGATGGTCCTTGGTAGTGGACAGAGGGTGGATCAGACCAAAAGACTCCATGAAAGGTCTCCTGGATGCCCTCGTGGTGGGGTAACCTGGTCCCAGTTTGGTGCAGCCCCATGTTTTCTCAGATATGTTTCAGGACCTTTTTGAGCAAAGACCTCATTTTGTGGAGAAGACTTAGTGTGAGACCATGTTGAAGGAATACCACATTCCCCAGGGGGAATTTTGACTCATTTTACTCCATGGTGTTTTAACTGGAACAGTTTTCCTTAATGGTTGCAGATGCATCTGGAGGGGAGAGACGCCGTGGTGAGGCACCTTCAGGCAAAGTTCCAACAGAAGAGGAAAGAACCTCCCAAAGTGGGTGGCTGGCCAGAGAGTCACCCTGCAGCCTCTCATGGACCAGAGCGAGGGCAGACCTCTGCCATGGCCTCCAAGGGTGATCCTCCTCAGGAGCCCCCCTGGAGCCGGAGGGTGGGCTGCAGGAGGGCCTGTCCATCTCACAGTACAGGTCAGAGTTTGGGGCAGCATTCACCTCATTCTGCCTGTGAGACCCCAGCACAAATGGCGTGTCGGAAGAAGGGAACGGCTCAAGATGCCAACTTCCACCCAGTGCCTGCGAAGCCAGGAGGAGATGTGTTGAACAAGAAGGTGGAAGCCAGCTCTGATCCTCCCCACAGGAAGCCAGCCCAGCAGACACGGCCACCTGCCAAAGACAAGGGGGCTCCAGTGGTTCTTGCCAAAGGTGCAGCTGCTGCAGCCCCCCTGCTCGCTGTGGGAATCCCCCAAAGGACAGCGCACCCAGCTCTGCCCCGGAGGAAGCCTTTGCCACACATCAGGGCACTGGGAGTGAAGCCAGGCAAGCCCCAGCGCCCTCCTGATGTGGATTTGGCAAAGTTCAGAGCAGCTGCACATCCTGGGACATCCATCCCTCCTGCCACAGAACCACCAAGGAGTGCTCACCTGGGTATGGCCAGGCACATGAAAGTCCCTCAGGGAAGGGCGCTGCTCATTCAGGAAGGAAAATCTCCCCAGTTAGAGCCTGCAGATCTTGGGAGATGGAAATACTGAGAGGGCTGAGGGAGGGGTGCGGGCTTGTATTACCAAATGGACTTTTATAGGCAATAGCATGGAAATGAGAATGAGCGAGAAGGAGGGCAGGTGAAGAAACAAAAGTGCCCTGTCCCTGGCTGGGCACAATTTTCCACCTCTGGGGTGTTTGTAGGAAGTAAGGTTGGACTAAATAACACAAGAGATATTGCCAAATTGGAGTGAGCCCAAGATGCTTGGGGACTGGAGCACATGGAGAAAGAAAGGCTGAGACCCAGGCTTTTTCAGCTGGAAGGAGAGGGAAGAAGGGGAGATCTCACTGCCCACAGCTACCTAACAGGGAGAAAATGGGGCCAGACTCTTCCCAGAGGTGTGCAGGGGCAAGCCTGGGGGTGATGGGCATGAGCAGTAGGGGAGGTGGCAGTCAGACACTGCCCCGCCACGCTCCACAGTGGCCTTCCAGATCTAGGCCACTGTGGTGGTTTCTCACAGTTGCTGTTCTGCTAATCCACACTACAGATGATGAAAGCTGTTTCAAATACCATTTCTTGCTCAATTTCTCTAACCATGAGAGTAGACTTCCTTTCCTTAAGAGAACTGAAAAATTGAGCTGGTCTATGTTATAATTAAAAGGTGTTATCAGGGGTAGCCACGCTGTTGTGCTGGGAGATTCTCATGACTGGCTACAAGTATTTATTTGTCTCATGGGTCCTGAGGCAAGCTGCAACATCTAGAATTGCACCTTGCCTTGATTTGATAATTTTTGTTAATTTTTAGGGCAATCTTATGATTTTTAGGACCAAGTATCTGATTGTGTATTACTTGGTACCATAAACCAGCAGAGATTTGATGTTGTACTCAGGTCTTTGTGCCCATTTTTGGTTGGTCTGGTTGACCAGGCTGAAGACAAGGCTTGTGATACAAACAAGGGCATGTTAGCAGGGGTGTGGTCATGCTGCCAATCCTAAAGGGGGCAGCAGTATGTTCTGGTTGATGATGCTCCTGAGCACGTGGAGATATCCAGGACTTGCCCTGACTCTGGTACATATCTGAAATGTAGGGGTTTTCCACATTCATGATACCTGTTTTGGCCTCTTCCCCTCTCCTTCCATCATTTGTTCAGGAAGAAAGTAACATTAGAAGTAACATTACAGATGGAAAAATACATATTCAAGGTCCTCAGTGAGGAACCTGATGAGCTGTGCACCAGTGTGCTGGAAGAAAATCCCTAGGTGGGCTATGGAGTAAAAAATTCCTTGCTCTATCAATATGTGTAGTCAGTTTTATCTCCCCACCTCCCCCTGCATTAAATCCAGCCAGAGTGGCTCTGACCTCAGGGTGGCTGATAGAGCTGAGGAGAAAATATGAAATAATCCCTCCCTGCTCCCTCCTGTTCTGCTTTTGTCACAGGTCACCAACAACCAGGCTGTGCTGCGTCAGTGCCTGCACGGTTCCCACTGCAGGATGCTCCAAGTGGCACAGGGTAAGGACTGAGGCAGCACTGCTATTCCAGGCTGTGCCAAGCCACGGGGAAGGGCATGACATGTGGCAGCAAGAGGATATTTGGGTTTTCCTGCCTGCTGCTAGAGCCCAGGGTGTGCAAGCAGCTCCCACAGTGTGAAGTGGGGCCTTCCCTTGGGGCTATGTTACCTCACTGTGATCATTGCACCCTGCTGCCTGTCCACATCTAGCTGTGTGAGGAGCTGCTGGCACAAGGCACGGAGCTGCTGTCCAGCTCTGCCCCACAGCCAGGGCAAGTCCATGGCCAGCCCACCTGCTTGTTCCCCACCCTCCTCCTGGCAGCCCCAATTCTGCCCTCAGCCCCCAATGCTGTCATTGCAGCAGCACTTCCTAACTGTGCTCTGCCTCACTGCAGGGATGAAGATGAGATTTATGATGATGTTGAGCCTGTTGAGCTGGCCAGGAGAAGCCCAGGCTTTCTGCTACCTCCTGTGTCCCAGCTGCCAGTGTATCCCTGCCCCAGAGGAGGTGAGTACAGGAGGGGCTTGGATGTTGTTTGGGGTGAGACCTGCAGCTCTGAGAGCTGAGAGGCCCCAGTGAGCCACGGGCAGTGGCAGGGCCTGTGCGAAGCCTGCTGCTCCCCCACACAGGAGGGCAGTGAGTTCCTCTTGTAAATGGGCACAGGAAAACCTGATCCCCCCCCACTTGGGGGCAAACTCAGGATTTGGTCCCAGGAGGAGAAAGCTCTTGCTGCTCTTTGTTTTGGCAGGTGTTTACACCTCACAGCAGCCTCATAGCAGCGCCTCTCCTTGGTTTGGTTTTACAGGTGGAAATGCTGGCCAAGCTTCTAACAGGGTTATCCTGCTGGCAGCTACACAGAGGTAACGGGGATTTTTTACTCTTTCTAAGGGTCCCAGGGCTTCTTGCTGCTCTGACAAAGCTGCTGCTTTAATGGTCTCTGCTGGGCTTGCAATAGGAAGGTCTGTGGTGAAGAGCACAAGCTGCAGGCTGTACACCTTACCCCGAGAGCCTCCACAGCCACAGAGCTGGCACAGGGAAATGTGATGGGGAGCAACCGGCAGGGAGAAGGGGATGGGAGGGAGCAGGCATGGGGTCATCTGAACCTTCCCATGGCTTTCATTGACTGCAGAGAAGCCCAGGTCTCCCAGAAGATGAAGACCATGACACTCAAGGCATGCAAGAAGGAAGAGAAGATGGACAGGGGTTTTCAGAAGAAATTCAAGGTGAGCAGCAGCGAGTGATCACTTTTCCCTCTGAGCTCCTTCTCCCCTTCTGGGAAGGGTGCAGTGCAATGCCAGAAAGGAGCCACGCTCCACAGGGACCAGTGATACCCAGATCACACCCTGCCTTGTTCCCCCAGGTCACGCCTGCCCCATTCCCCCAGATCAGACCAGTCCCACAGACCATTTGGCCAGAGAGGAGTCTGCCTGTTTTCAAGGAGAGAGAGCGGTCAGACCTGCCTGACTCAGCTCCCCATGGGCACTGCTGTTTGTGTTTCAGTTTGAAGGCAGCATCAATGTCCTGACTCAGATGATGGTCGACCCTGCAGCAACAGAGAAGAAGGGTGGGGCGAAAAACCTGCCACTGAGAAGGGGAGAAATCCTTGATGTCATTCAGTTTACAAATCAGGAGCAAATCCTCTGCCGGAACGGCCAGAGGAAATGTAAGTCTGGAGGGGGATGGGGCTCGCCCACAGCAGGGAGCACAGCACAGTTTTGGGAAGAAGCTTCTTCATGCAAACACCCCCTGACAGACCCCCTGACAGACCTCCTGACCCCCTGGAGATCTCCTCCACCTGTTAGACAGATCTGACAGGCACCCTTCTATCCTGAGAAGATTCCCACTTTTCTCTGCACAAATGTCCTGCTCTTCCTTCCACTCAGCAGCAGCATTTCTGCTGTGAGCTGGGCTTGTCCTTTCCCTCTGCTAAAAGCTTTTGCAGTCCTCGAAGCCTCCAGGGGGAATGGGCTGCAGATCCCTCAGGCAGAGAGGAAGGGATCAGGCTCTTCCCTGCCAGCTGCCATTCAGCCTGCTGGGCTCCTTCCTGACACTGCCCAGAGCAGGTTCCTCCTAAGGATCCAGCTTGGCTTCCCAGAGCTAGATTCCTCCTTGTCCCAGCTCTTTCTGGGAACATGAAGTGTTGCTAAACCCTGGGCAGGGGCAGGTGCTGGGGTGATTCCTGCTCTTGTCCTGGTTCCCAGCACAACCTGACATGTTTTTCTTCACTCTGTCGCAGATGGCTACGTGCCCCGGGCTGTGATGCTGCCTCTGTGAGTACCCTTTCCCAGCCCCTTCATCTCCACTCCATTACCTGCCACAACTGCTTCGTGAGTGGCCAGTACCAAACTAGTCCTGGCTGACAACTCAAAACTACCCAGCTCAGGCTGTGACCATAAGCCTAACACCAGCTGGTTCCCCTGGGGTGGGATCTGCCATTTCTGGTGTCAGGAGAGATTCTGTCACTGGGGCGTTGGAAGCACTCCCCAGGCTGTGGTCCTTCGTGTGGGACCTGCCCAGACACTGCTCAGGGGCTACTGCTGGCACAGGATAAGGGTGCAGCCCCTTTGCATGGTCAGGTCTGCAGCTCCTGGAAGCCTGGGATGAGGCCACCATCCTGAGAGGGGCCAGTGTCATCTTAACCCCAGTCCAGATGGTCCCAGGCATGCAGGGAGAGCACAGTGCTGGGAGGGGCAAACAGGGCTGCAGGTGGACACCAGAGTCCACGGACAGGTCAGGAGGAGATGAGACAGATACGGCAGCAGGAGCTGGCCCTTGCCTCGGGGTTGGGAGGTGGTGGAACATGGGAGACCACACTGCCCACAGCACCCTATCTTTGTCCTTGCAGGGACACTGACATCTATGATGACGTTGAGATTTATGGTAGGTGCACAGAACTGCTGCCATACCCCTTCACTGGCCACAGTGACTCCCACACCAAGCACCAGGATTCCCCTCCTCCTGACCCTTTGCTGTTTTGCTGCCTTCCCTCTCTCTCTTCCCTATGTGTAATTCCTCTTCCTCTCCCTGAGGTATCCTTTACTTACTCACAGTTCCCTAAAAGTCTTCATGTTCCTCTGTTCCAAATTATTTGGACTTCTCTGCACCCTGTTCTCAGCTTGCTCCCTCCACTTGCTGCCAACCCCAGGGCCCCTTCAGTGTCCTTTGAGGTGTCCCTGATTCCCCAGACAACTCAGACTTCCCTTTCCCAAGCAGTTGCTCTCTCCTGACATGCAAACTCCACCCCTGGCTGGCAGTTGACTCTGAGGATGGAGCTGAATAGAGACAACTGTATTTCAGCTCTACTCACAAGCACACACTTTATCTAATTCTGGCAGGCTGAGCCAACCACACTGAGGCCAAAGGCACAAGACAGCACCACAGAGACCTCCCCAAGGGCTGAAACATGAACAGCATCAGACACCAGGCTCCTTTTGTGAAGGAGCTCTGCTTCCTCTGAGACAGACTGCAAAACCACCATGTCCCTGCCAGAACAGAACAGTAGCATGGCTGCTCAGCACGTGGGGCTGCACAGATCCTGTCCCATGGGGCCGGGGGCCCCAGATCCTCAAGTCACACCATCACTGTAGCTCTGTTTTGTCTGTGTAAAATATAGCAATGGTTCAAGAGGGTTTTATGGCCCATTTTTTTGGGGGTGGGGAGAGAGGGGTAAAAGTCAGGCCCATAAAGGTTTTAATATTTTCCGATTCCCAGAGCATCTTCAGCCTGGGACCCACCTCCCCTTTCATTCTGCATCACACTCTGGCCCCAGTGGCACTCCTGGCCTGAACAAGAGGCAAACTGGACAGAGAAATACTCTAAAATATCATTAATTATGGACCAGGTGCTCCAGCAGCATCTTATGGCCTTGGGGCAGCTTCCCTATAGAGCTGGCAGGAGGTTGGATCCATTGGGGCAGATATTTGTGTGGGAACATTCAGCATCATCTGTTGGTGCCTTGGGCTGGTGTCTGCAGATGCTATGGGAAGTTCTCTCATTCACTGAGAAAGTTTCCCTTTGCAGATCCTGCCCTCATGAAGCCCTCACAGACGGGGCAGGATCAAGGTGCACTCACAGCCAGTGGGGAGCACAAATCTAGTGCAGGACCCAGATCTGGTGGCAGGATCCTTTTGGATCAGAAACAGTGAGAAGTTCTGGGGCTGAGTCCCTGCTCTCAGTCTGCACACTGGCCCCCATCCCAGGGGCTGGAGGGTTAAACTGGGAGGGCTCAGCACCTCACCGGCGGGATGCCAAGCCCAGATTAACCAGTTGAAGACGTCACTTTCCATTATGGGAAAGGCTCCCAAATATCCCTGAAGCTTTTGGTTCTGGGGATTAACCACCAGCACACTCGGCTGCTGGCACAGCGCAGGGTCCATTGGTGCCGCGGGGCCCGTGGCCATGAGTGGGGCTGGGAGCTGCTCCCACGGGCATCCTCTGGGCAGCTGAGGACGACCATGTGGGAGTGGGTCAGAAGAGCTGTGCTGCACTCACTGTCCACGGCCCTCCTGCGCCTCTGCAAGTGGGTACGGGCTTTCTGGTACAAAAATGGCCTCTTGACTCTCTCGATGCTGTCGGTTGTCACTGGATGTCTCCTGGGGTTCCTGCTGCGGGCGCTGGAGCTGACAGACCTGGTAAGCCTGCCTGGGATGGTGATGGGAGTGAGGGGGAGTGGGGCAGGGGGCAAGCCCTGGTGCCAGTAAGGGTCCCAGATAGGCACAGCCCAAAGGCTCCTGCCCAAGAAAACCACCTCAAGGCAGGTTTCTGCCCATGGCTCTTTTCTCTTTTCTTTTCTTTTCTCTTTTCTTTTCTCTTTTCTTNTCAGGAGCTCGAGGTTGGATGAGGATGGGAAAAGGGGGAGTGTTTACTCAGGGGCTAGATGCTCAGTAAACAGGCTCCCTCCAACACCACCAGCAGCATTGGGATCTGAGGGATGGGGTCTAGGGGATGGGGTCCTCCCATTACTCTCCTCAGCTTGTGCAATCAAAGCACATTTCCATGCTCTGGAGAGGACCAGCAAATAAATAGGGCTGGCGGAGAGCCTGGAGGGCTTTGAGGAGTCACCTTCCTTTGAGGAGCCTTGGAGATAAA
>VXAX01006475.1:167380-210709 GCA_013399835.1 Leptocoma aspasia
GGAGGGATGGATGGATGATGGATGGATGGAGGGATTGATGGATGATGGATGGATGGATGGATGCATGCATGGATGGATGGATGCATGGATGGATAGGGGATGGATGAATGTAGGGATGGATGGATGCATGGACGGATGGAGGGATGCATGGTGGATAGAGATAGGGATAGAGAGAAGGAGGGATGCTGGCCACTGCTGGTCCCACAGACCCCTCACTGTCCCCTTTGTCATGGCTGTGGGATCCAGACTTCAGGGGGTGTCTCTGCAGCCCTTCCCCGTGTCCATGTGAGGGGTGTAGGGGGTGGAGACATGCCATGGCACCAAAGTTGTCCCATGGATGGGCCAGACACCTGGGCTCTCCCTGAGCTCATCTTTTCCACCTGCAGCCACAAGATAATTCCCATCTTTTGTTGCTGCCAACAGCTTTGGGGCACTTTTGCCCCAAATCAGATGCAGCCAAGCCTCTGCTCCATGATAATGAGTGCAATGACTTTTGGGAGGAGCCAGTGGTGGGGCCATGTGGACCATTCCTTAGAAGGCTACACCAAGAATGTTTTTGGGAGGGGACCAGCCCCACATACTCCTCCCTTGTTTACAGCCAGGTTTGCCATGTGGCCAGTATTCCCCATCCCTGGGCCAACTCCCAGTAAGGGACAGCAGAGAAATGGCATCATGGAGTGCCTCAAGGAGTGGCTGCCAGTTCAGAACCAAGCTCAGAGCTGGGTCTGGTTGGGAAAAAAGCAGATTGATCAAGTTTGAGCCCTTAACCCATTATCATTTACCTGACACATGCTCTGCTCTTTGTGCAGGAGAAGCAGTATTTTTCCTTTCCTGGAGAGCTCCTCATGAGGATGCTGAAGATGCTGATCCTCCCCTTGATCACCTCCAGGTAAGACATCACCTTCTGCTCTAAAGCACCATCTTTCCATCAAGTTGAAAAGATCACCCTGTGACCCTCCATTGAGGAGATAACCCCAAAATTGCATGGTGTGAGAATAACCCTGGCTTCAAGCAGCTGGCAGTCAAGCAGCATCCTCTGGCTTGGTGTCCATCAAACCCCATGATTTCCCAGGAACAGTCTGAGACAAATCCTCACCTGGATTTGGTAGGCACTTGCACCCATGTCAGATACCTGCACTGGGGTGTTTCCTTCTTTTGGGCAGCTGGTGATGCCAGAACCATCCATGGGCAGTTGTGATGGGCTGTTTAACCTCCAGGCAGATTCTCTTAGAGGGATTTGAGAAGGTTCAGGTAAAAAATCATAAGCATTCCACAGTGCTGTGTCTGTGTTTGCAAATCCCCATTTTATTGGCCCATACAGACCTAGAAATAAGGAGCAGAGCCAGCAGTACTACTGGGGTCTAAGCAAGGTCTTGAAAACCTTATATGGATTAACATATAGGAAACAGTGTGTTGGCATGTGCTCATGAGACACACAGAAATTATCAAGTCCTTGTTCCCTCGAGGATGTGTCTTTTCTCTATTGTTAGTCAGAGTTTGCTTGTTGTCCCATTTGCCTCTGGTTCATTTTTGAGAGCAGTCTGGTCTCTATCCTGGCCACAAACTTGATCAATCTGTTCAGTACCAGCTCTTGCACAGAGGTCTGTACCTCACATCCTTCCTGAGGTGCCTGAGGGCTTCCCTTTGCTCTCAGCCCTCCCTGCAGCTCAGTTGCTGAGTGGTCTCCTCTGATCACTCTCCTGTCTGTGGGTGCAGGGTCTGCAGAGGCCTCCTGGGAGTTTTCTTTCATATTGGATTGAACCAGGGATTTTTCTATAATTACTGAATGATGGTGAAATGGTGCCTTCCCTCTACATACCATCCCAGAGGGGACTAGGTGTGCTCTGGGGATGGAGCTCTGGAGATCCCCAAGCCCCAGGCTGGAAAGCACCACCTACACCAGTGTTGCATTTGTGGACTCACTTGAGTTCCCAAGGCCTTTCTGGACGTGTGGCTGCTGAATGAGATTCATGGGCCGACCACCACCTCAGCCACCCTGTGTGTCTCCAAGGTTGGCACTGACCCTTGCAGCCTTCTGTTATGTCCTGCCTCAGGGTCAGGGCTTGGCTGGGTTCTGCAGGGGCTTTCTGTGGGTCTGTATGCATGGGGGGCACACTGCAACCCCCAAACACATTTCATAGAATCCTGGAATATACTGAGTTGGAGGGGACCCACAAGGACTGTTGAGTCCAGCCCTGCCCAGCCACCCCAACAATGCCACCCTGGGCATCCCTGAGAGCGGTGGCCAAAGGCTCCTGGAGCTCTGGCAGCCTTGGGGCCGGGACCATTCCCTGGGGAGCCTGGGCAGTGCCCAGCACCCTCGGGGGGAAGAACCTTTCCCTGAGCTCCATGCCAAGGCCTGACACAGCTCCAGCCCTTCCTGGGCTCCTGTCCCTGTCCCAGAGCAGAGCTCAGCCCCTGCCCCTCTGCCTCCCCTCGGGAGGAGCTGCAGCCCCCAGGAGCCTCCCCTCAGTCTCCTGTGCTCCAGCTGAACGAGCCAAGTGCCCTCAGCTGCTCCTCAGAGCCTTCCCCAGCTCCGTGTCCCTCCTTTGGGCACTCTCCAACAGCTTTGGATCCTTCTGATCTTGTGGTGCCCAGAGTGCCCCCAGCACTGGAGGTGAGGCTGCCCCAGTGCAGAGCAGAGCAGGACAATCCCTCCCTGGGCCTGGTGGCCCCAGGACAGGGTGGCCCTTTGGGCTGCCAGGACACAGCAGTGACTCAGATCCAAGTTGCCACTGACCAGGACCCCCAGGTCCCTTCCCACAGTGCTGCTCTCCAGCCTCTCATTCCCAGTCTGTCCCTGCATCCAGGGCTGCCCTGTCCCAGCACTTGCCCTTGTTAAACATCACACGGCTGGGGATTTCCCAATCCTCACATTTGTGAGGGTCTCTCTGTGGGGCCTCTCTGTCCTTGAGAATGTCAGCAGTTCCTCCCAAGTGAATGGCCTCAGTAAACCCAGTTCTGTACTCAGCTTGTCCCCATCACCAGCACTGCTCTCCCTGCTGGGGCAGCCTGTAATGCCCTCTCTATTTTTAGCCCAGTTTTGCTGAGAAGTAGCTTATGGGTTACTTCTTAGGAAAGCTTACATGTGCATGAAATCTGAACCTGCAGGTCTCTCCTAGAGGCATGGGGTCCATCCCCATCAGGATTTTTTGAACCTTGCTGGTACCTTCCTTTGCTCCTCACAATGACACACAGCAGTGGCACGAGGCGATGGAGATATAAGATAACAGTATCTCACAAAAAAAGAGCAGCATCAGTTATTCAACATAAAAATACAATAAGAACATAAACTTCTTAACCCTCATAGAAAACAGAAAACACAGCCAGACCTTGATGAGGGGCTTGGAGGTGTCTCCTGCCCTTCACAGCTCAGCTTGGATTGTCACAAGCTCATCCTGGGTGTGAGATCCTGTGGGCACTGGCACAGGAATGTGCAAGAGCTCAATGATGCCCTTAGGCTTTGGTTTAAAAAACACATGGAAACCCCTCCCACCTTGGAGATTTTGCCCATCAGGTGCATCTTGTGCAGTTTGGGGGGCAGACAGTGACCACTCTGTTCTGTGCTGCAGCCTCATGTCTGGGCTGGCCACCATGGACTCCAAGGCCTGCGGGAAGATGGGGGTGATCACCATCACCTACTACCTTTGGACAACCTTCATGGCAGTGACCGTGGGAATCATCCTTGTGGTCAGCATCCATCCTGGTGCAGCTGCCCAGAAGGACAACTACTCTGTGGGGAAAGTGGTGCTCAGCTCCGCTGACGCGTTACTGGATTTAATCAGGTGTGTCACAGGAATTCAGCAGGATCCAAGGTTGTGATAACAAAATCTTCCCAGGAGATTCTGAGTTCCCAGAAGGCCCTGAGATCTCAAGGGGAACAGGAGAACCACTGGCCAGGTGCTGGTACCTCCAAGCCCAGCAACATGGGGTTAATTTCCCCCCACCCTCTGGCCACTCTGTCACTGCCACTGCTTCCCCAAAGCCATCAGCAAAGAGATGCACTGCAGCAGAGATCAGACAGAGTTGTGTTCCCTGCAAGGTTTGGATTCTCCTCTGCAGCCCCAGCTGGGACATGCCAAGCCCGGAGCTGGCCCACAGCTGGGTTAAGGCAGTGGAGGGTGTTACCTGGGGAGGGGTTGCAGCAAATACCCAGGGGCTGGGGGACAATCTCCATTTTTGGGGGTACTGGATTGACTGGACCAGGCTCTGAGCAGGGAGCTGCAGATGGCAGATGTCCATCCCAGGCTCAGGCTTTCCACCAAACGCATTTACACATGGTTCTCAGTCCTGCTTTGCATTCACCTTCCAGCCTTTCTTTGCTCTCAGCTTGCACAGCTGTCATAAGCTGTTGTTGGTTTTCATGTCCTCTTCTGGACATGATGCCCACCAGAAGTGCTTCCCAGGATGCTCCCTATGCTCTCATAACACACTTTACCCTGTGTCATTGGTCTCTTACAGAAACATGTTTCCTTCTAACCTGGTTGAAGCTTCGTTCCAGCAGGTGAGTTCACCTGACCCCTCTGTGTGCAGACAGGATGGTGCTCAGCTCCACATGGGGCTGCCTCCTTGCCCACCCACAGCCTTAACAGGAACCCCTCCCCTCCCCTTCCCTTCCCTTCCCTTCCCTTCCCTTCCCTTCCCTTCCCTTCCCCTTCCTCTGCATCCCCCCACACTCACCCAGGGTGGGCACCTGAAGGCAGGACGGTGCTGGGGGGGTGTGGGGCACAAGTTCCCAGGGACCCCCGTGCCTGCCCTCTGCCTGCGAGGCTCCGGTAAGGAAGCAGCACACATCCCTCAGATCCCGCTCCTGTGAAGCAGCTTTTAAATCCCTGGGGAGAGGCGGCCGCGGGGTGGGCAGGCAGCAGGCAGAGAAAGGGACACAAAGAAGGGACGCTTGGGGGAAGGTAGAGTGGTAAAAGGGGACAGACGGAGTTCCTCCAGGCCGGAGGAACAGGGAAAACAAGCGAACTCATGGCATTGGGAAAGCATCAGTAAAGCTCCCAGGAGGAGAGATGGAGGGACAGAGGGACCCCAGCGCTGTGCTGGCATCCCGCAGGGACCCGGGTCACCAACACCACAAGTCTGCTCTGCAGCCTTAGCTGAGGACGGTCTGCAGCCAACAGCCACAGCTCCCCTTGCTTGACTCTCACTCCTTGTTCCCACCAGCCTTTTACTGCCTGGAAACCTCCAGGAGCACCCAGCCTGGGGTTGGCTTGGCCTCCGTGTTGAGAGCAGGGTGGAGCTCATGCCAGCAGCACACTAACCTCCCTGCTTTGCTTCTGTTCCAGTATCGAACTGTTCTTGTCCCAGTGGTAAAGTCTCCTGGTTTTCCAAAGATCCCAGGAAAACCTGTCAATTTTATTTACTTTGCACCTGATGACAAAAACCCTGAAATCCATCGGCCTGTGTTCCTTGAGCTGACACCATCACCTGAGATGACCTACAGGACCTTGGCTGGGACCAGCAATGAGATGAATGTCCTGGGCATTGTCATCTTCTCAGCAACCATAGGTACCTGCTCCTCCACGGGCCCGGGGCAGCTCAGGGTGGCCACTGCTGCAGTCACCATGCTTTACAGCGTGAAAGATGTGGGACAAGGCTCTTTTAGCTTTAACTGCCCCAGTCCCTGGGAACTGGGCCCAACACAGAGCTTGTAGCAAGGCCCCCGTCAGCACCACCTGTGGTGGAGCTCACTAAAGCTGTAGGCACAGGGAAGGCTGTTTTTACCCCATATCTCCTTCACAGCCCACGTGCAGGTCCTGAGGGTTTTCAAACCATTACATAAGCCGGGGTGTCCTTTTAATGAAGTCTGGAGTGAGGTGTAATTTTGCAGAGGCTCCCTGGGACACAGCTCACCACAATGACCCAAACCCTTTGTGCTGAGCGTTCAGCCCCTGAGCAGACAGGATGTCACAGTGGGGTCAGATTTGGTGCTGTTACAAATATATGAGGATTCCCAACAAGACTTTCTGAAGAAGGTAGGGCAGCATCCTGCATTGAATAGCTTGCAGTCCTGTGTGGAAAAAGTGCTTGGCAGCAATTTTGGGAAGGAAGAAGGTGTAGAGGTTGTGGAGAGGCACATGCAAGAGAGGAGGTTTAAAGGGGAGAAAGTCATTGAAAGGAGGAACTTGAAGCTGCCTCAAAGCATGAGGACACAGGTGCAAGGCTGAGGGAGAAAGGGAGGAAGGAGGGATAAGGAAGGAAAAAGAGTAGGAGGCAGTGAGATGAGCATGGTGGCAGGATTATGTGTAGATTAAGAGGTGAGGGCAAGGAGCTTGAACTTTGTGTATAAGGAACCAAAAAGCCAATTAGAGGATTTGAGGTGTGGAGGCAGCGCAGCCAGCACAGCACTGGAGTGTGCTGGACTGCAGTCAGAGCCACGGAGAGCCAGTTCTAAATGTGAGACCTCAGAGGAGCTGGCCACAGTGAGACTGGGCAGAGCCAGACCCACTGACAGATCCCTACAGCCAGAAGATGTCTCTGGCAATCTCCTGTCCCAGCAACCAACACTCTCTGCACACCCTGGACACCCAGGAAAGGCACTGAGCTCTTGCCCACAGGACACGTGCCTCCCTCCAACCCTGCCAAACCTGCAAGGAGAAGCTGCTTTTCTCTTCTAAGATGACACTTCACAACCCCGCCAGCGTGGGAGTGGGATCAGCCTGAGTTAGGAGGCAGTGGGGGATCACTGGAGCCAGCCCCAGCCACCACCTGCACTTCCAATGTTTTGCCTAGGATTAGAGCTCCACAAAGCCACAGACTGGCACAACATCACATGCACCAGGCACGGGCAGCTTGATAAAGGGCATTCATACACCCACAGGGTGCTTATGAGGAGAGGCTGAATTGAGTTTGCCTGGCAGAAAACAGGAGAGGGACAAGCAGGGCACCACAGCCCCATGCCTTGGAAAACAGGGATCACCTCCTCTGTGCAGCAAGATGAGGGGAGCAGGTGGAAGCTGGTTGAGCTCTCAGCAAAGTGTAACTGTGTTCAACACCAAAACTAGGTGGGTTGTGGGGCTGAGACCAAGGCATCCATGCAGCACCGACTAGGTACCCAGAGTGACTTTGCTGTGAGGGGTGACCCCACACAGCTACCCCAGCTCTGACAGTCCCTCACTGTCACTGAGGGGCCTCTCTGTTGCTTTTGAAACCCACGAGAGGGCAGAGCTTTCAAGATCCTTGCAGGAATCTGTCTGCTTACTTGGGCCATGTCTCCCAAATCAGCTCTGTAGGACCCGAAGTGAAATTACTTTCTTCCAAAGCAGCTGTTGTGGCTACCAAATACTGGACGAATATCCACAGAGCTGAGATTTAAACATGCCAAGCCTTGTCTAATTTCTGAAAGTTCTGGCAAATGTGACCCCACCTCATCTCTCTTTTGAGCAAGGCAAGAGATCCAACCACCAACCAAGGGCCTCTTGGAGTCCTCAGCCCTGAAGACTGAAGAGGGATAAGCAGGACAAGAGCCTGTCTATATTCTTCTTTTCCAAGATAAAACAGACACCTGCACAATGCTTCAAAATTAATTTAAGCCAGCACAGGAAGAAGGATTTGCACTGAGCTGGAAACAAGATGGGCAAATGCTCAAAGGTTCCTTTTCCCTTTGCTTGATGGGTTCCTGGAAAGCCTCCCAGCCAGTGAAAGCAATGGGGTTTAGCACTGGCAGACAGGACAGCACCGTAACTCTTCTAACCATTCAAACCATAGCCTGTATTTCTGCTCTAGTATTCCTTCAACAGAAAATTAGGCTGGATTAGGTTAATGCAACATCAAAGGAAAAAAATACTTAGGAGAGAAAGCTTAATGCCTGTATCTAAGCAACTCACTCAGATCCTTCCTGACATATCACTGTACAGGCACATGTGTTGTCACCACCATGGCACAGCCTGTGAGCCACCAACATTGAACAGCCCAGCCTATGAGGGAACCAGATGTGGGACCAGGGGCCTGAGCCCTGCTTAGCCACTGTGGCAGCTGGGGCCCCTTTCACTCCACAGCAGGGCAGGGATGTTGCACAGCATCACATCCTCAGCTACAGAGAGCCCTACCACACCTTATCCTTAAAAGTCATCAATTTTTATTTCCAGAGTTTATTATTCTTGTATTACCAAACAGCAATCCAGATATCCACCTAATCCACAGTTTATCCACCCCAGGAAATGACTCTTCCAGCACTGAAGTTTATCTGTTTTCTGTGCAAGGAAGAGTCCAAATCCTGGATTTGGGTCTGGTGGGGCTTTGTGAGAAAAGGCCAGATGCTTGTGTTTGCTTGGAACAGAGAATGCCTGTGACTCCTAACAGCATATGGCAACCAGTACTAAATCAGGTTTTGCCTGGTGACCCCCATTCTGTGGCCACCAGGCCCTCAAGACACTTGACCTGTCAGGTGCTGCTCCCGTGGTGCTCCCAAGTTAAGTAACCCGCTGTGCTTGCTTGCAGGACTTCTCCTGGGAAAAATGGGTGAGCGAGGAGCCCCGCTGGTTAACGTGTGCCAGTGTCTGAACGAAGCAGTTATGAAAATTGTCTCTATGGCCGTTTGGTAAATCTGGTTCTGATTGATTCATTGATTTTCTTTCCTGCTATCCAATGGCAATGCTAGTCACACGTCTGCAAGTGTCTGTTGTGAGCACTGAATTTGTTTTTGTACAACTGTACTGCACAGTACCAAACACTGCCATGTTTATCCTGCAGTGCTACAGTGATTGTTGCATCCTCCTAATTTTTCATGCTTATTCTTCACAGGTACTTCCCCTTTGGCATTGTATTTCTCATAGCTGGAAAGATCTTGGAGATGGAAGATCCATCGGTCATAGGACAGAAGCTGGGACTTTATGTCATTACAGTAGTGTCAGGGCTTGCCTTCCACGGAATCATCCTCTTACCTCTGCTTTTTGTGCTCATCACCAAGAAAAACCCCTTTGCTTTCATTCAGGGGATACTGCAAGCCTTGCTGATTGCCTTAGCTACATCCTCCAGGTAGGAAAACGTGGCTGGAACCTGCAGATATTGCAGAGCAGGGATCTGGTTTAGCAAGGGAGACATGGCTGTGTCTGGCCAGGTGAGCTCTGGGGGGACAGGTGTAACTCAAAAGAAAACTATGCTCCAGCACTATTTGAAATGAGATTGCTCCTCGTTTTAGGAGGAAGCAGACACTTGGCCCTGCCCTGGTCGGCTGACCTGGGCAGCTCATGGTGCTCTTCCACTCACCCTCTCCCAGGGTTTTCCCAGAGCAAACCAGCAATGTTTTTGTGTGTGTGTGTGTGTGTGTGCACACTTCATTCAATTACTGCAGTCTTCTTTCCATTAATTCAAAGTAGGACTGTTGTAGGTGCTTTATAAACTGCAAGGGGTTATGATCCTGGAGTTTACTTGAAAACACCAAAAGCTCTTCTGAACACTTCACTGCAATCTAAAATCAACTACAGTGTATCTCAAGTTCATCCACAGAAAAATCTTGCCTACTTTGAAAAGATTTTAATCATTTTAGATTATATTTATCTATTCTATTTTCATTGAAATACATTCCTTATAACAATGAAAAAAACTTCACACTATAAACTACCATCCTTTCCAGAAGACACACAAATTCAAACATTTTCCTGGAGCACATTTGACCAGGCAAAGGGTTTTTCTGGCTTCTCTGTTGCTTCTCCTTTCTTCAACCTGTTCTTCTACCTCCATTCCTCATCCCAGTTCCTGTGGGATGTCATTGTCATCTTCATGCTAGACAGAAACAAGAGAGAGAGGTCAGGGTTGCAGAAGCTGAGGCAGGCATCCCTCATGGAGGAGACAGGTGAGGACGTTGGGGTCTGGCTGGACCCCAATGCAGCCAGTGCTGGCACACACTGTCTCACGCTCCAGGAGGTGCTGCAGGATTAATGTGGGCACCAGAGATGTTCCACAGAGCTGCAGCCATGGCACACAGGTGGTTAAAGTGGTGCCTTCAGCCACTGAAATGACATTCTGACATTTTCTCTCTCAGCCTGCAGCTCACTTTGCTGATGATGTCTATTCCCCAGGTGGTGAGAGCTGAAGAGACTTTCATTACTACAGCGATTTGTGCAACATTGCAGCATCCACCCTTAGGAGGGCTGGTATTTCTGTCCCATCACACTGACTCCAACTTATACAGCACAACACAAACAGCAATTACTGCTCGTTTCTTGTCCTGCAGCTCAGCCACCCTGCCCATCACCCTCAAGTGTCTCCTGGAGAACAACGGCATTGACAGACGCGTGGCGCGGTTCGTGCTCCCCGTCGGGGCCACCATCAACATGGACGGCACTGCGCTCTACGAGGCGGTCGCTGCCATCTTCATCGCCCAGGTCAACGAGTATGAACTGGATTTGGGACAAATTATAACTATAAGGTAAAAGTTTCTCTGCAGTGGCCAGATTATTTCTTCCTATTCCTATTTACAGACATTAGGACGACCTCTTGCATTTTTCCTGTTTGCAGAGATCTTGTTAATGCACAGAGTGACCTTTGCTGGGAAGCTGAGGAGCAGGGGAGGGTACAGCACGTCCCAGTCCCTATGCTGTGTGCCAGGGAAACCTGGGCTGGCTCCACACCCCCAAATCTGCTGCAAGTCAAGGACTTTGACTGTAGGGAAAAACCTAGCTGCACAGATGTGGCAGGAGCAGGTCAGCACTGCAGGGCTGAGCGCAGAAGGATTTGTGCAGGTGTCATTTACTCCCCTTCAGGAATGGGATATTCTTATTTTATAAGCAGGGAAATAAAAGCATGTAACTAAATAATAATTAAGTACATATGCAAATATTTAGAAATTTTAAGGAGGAAGTCCCTACCCTGAAGGCAGGGGGGAGCACAGAACCAGGGCACCGGCTGCCAGCCCCTGCTGTGTGCAGGGGAATTTGTGACAGCACCTGGGAGCAGGAAGGTGGAGGAAGTCAGACCCAATCCAGTCTCTCCACACAGCAATAACTTACTTTGTCATGCAAACATGCTAGCTTGAATTGCACAGCCACCTTCTCTTTGCAGCATCACGGCCTCGGCAGCCAGCATTGGGGCCGCTGGGATCCCGCAGTCCGGGCTCGTCACCATGGTCATTGTGCTCACCTCCGTGGGGCTGCCCACTGAGGACATCACCCTCATCATCGCCGTCGACTGGGCTCTGTAAGTGCTCTCCAGGCCACTGCTACGGGCGGTGCCCAGTGTCAATTCATGGTGATGTATCTTCATCTTGATGGATGAAACCAGATTGCTCTCAAGACAGAAACCGATGCTGGATTACACTTGTCACAGACAAATAAACTCACAGCTTGTGAAATGTGCCACTCTAAAGTACTAAGATAAAAACAAAGTGAGTCATTAGGTGAGAAACCACAGAGCAGATGCTGAGTTACAGAAGCGACATGCGGGTGGCTGGTTTGTACTTCCCAGTCCCCCAGGAAGAAGAGGGAACAGTGCCAAATATCAAGGCTGCTTTTCTCTTTCTTCCTTTTCTCTTTCCCCCACAAAGGAAACACCACCAGTTCAACCTTTCAGCATCACAGGGTACCCAGCACTGCTGGCACCTTCTACTAATGTGAGAGGTGCCTGGGTAGACAAGAGAGGACCAGTGGCTGGATTTACAGGATTTCTCCTCGAGAGGCATCTCCAGGAGTTTTATGACTTGCTGAGGCAGCTCTCCCTGCACTTAGCACAACAGTGCCTGTCCCAGTCTGGGAGGTGGCACTGGCAGGTCCCTGCACTGCTCACACGGGCAGGGGGAGACAGATCCTGCCCCAGCACAGGGCTCACATAGGGACCATTTTCTCTCTGCATCTCCAAAACCAACACAGCACTTGGCAACACCAGTGGGAGGGACATTCAGGATGGGGACTGAGGTGTTCCAAAGCCATCAACACCCTGGGCATACTGGCTGTGGCCACCCCCTGCACCCTGGCACTGTCTTTCTGCAGGGACCGACTACGAACGATGACCAACGTCCTTGGTGACGCCCTGGCTGCTGGCATCATCGCACATGTCTGCGAGAAGGACTTTGCCCCAAAGCCCCCCCCAGTACGTACGGCATGGTGGGAGGGCAGGGAGTGGTGGGACATGGCAGGACAGGCACAAGGCAGCTGCTCACTCCAGGAATTAAAACTGTGCTCTTTCTTTTTGCAGCAAGACCCAGTGAGCAACACAGACAAGTTTCCTTCTGCAGAGACCTCACACCTGCATCCCAAAGACCATGGGATTGAAATGACTGAAGAAACCCTGTTGGATCAGACAGGAGTTCACTATAACATCTGCCAGGTGTAGATAACAGCATTCCTGCTCCCAGAAATGGCATCTTGGTGCTAAACACTGACATTTTGAGTGTCGCATATGGATGCTCTGCAAGATAAAGGCCTTACTTGGCACAAAAAGTGGGAAAATCCTCTCTTATCCTTTGAAGACCATGGGACTCCCAGCGGGCACCCAAAGAGCATGGCTCTGCCACTGGAGCAGGGAGCCAGCTCCTCCCTGTGCCTGAGGACACAGCTGGGAGCTTGCTGCCTTGTCTTAAATGGCTGGGTTTGAAGGATTTATAACTCCCACTTTTCCAAGCTCACCTATTTTTGAAAGCTAGGGAGGTGAGCAGGTGTTAGCAGACTGGATCTGGTGAGAATGCAGTAGGGATGGGACATAACACTGAACCCTCTGGCCAGAAGCTCTTCCCTGGAGCCCAGGCTGTGCTCCAGAAGCTTTTGTTTTCCTTATTATAGAGGTTATTTTTTTAATCAATGCTTTTTATTTTACTACTGGGTTCTCATATAAAAACTAAGATTAAGTGAATTTTTGTTTAGAGCTCAAAATCCAAGTTGGACATAACTGGATTTTCCAGCTGTCAGGTTACAGAGAGGATGGCTGAGCTGTTGCACTCTCTCAGGGACAGTGTGATCCACTGGCTGGAAGGAAGGAAGTCCCAGCTGTACACCTGTTTCTACAGATGTTTTATTACAGAGAACTAATTAACCAGGCCCAATTGCAACTGTGCTGATTTTCCCAGCTAAGGATCTGTCTCCAAGCTCAAATTCCAATTACAGCCTTAAAATCCAGGCTTCCCAGGGCAGCCTTCTACACAAAAGCCTTTTATACCATGAATTAATTTGTCTCTCAAAATGTCAACTAATCCCTTTTCTCCTTCTTGATCTTTCCTGCCACAGAATTGGGAATCATAACACAGTTCAGACCCCCCCTCACATCACTTAATTGTTCTCCAACTGCACATAAAGAAAACATTTTCTGTGCAGGACTCTTTCAAGCTGAAGTCAGAGGCTGTAAAAATTTTCTAATTTAGAAGAAATATTCATTTCAGTTTTGCCAAATGAAAAGCAGAAACGATTAAATATTATAAACCAGCTTTTGCACAAGAATTAATTGTCTTCCATGAACTTAAGAAAGCCTTCACATTATTAGAATCCTGGGCGACGTAAGCTTGAGCCACTGCTGCTAACTTTGGCCTTTTTCACCCTTTCTCCTTGGTGAGGTTACTTAATACCTTTTTAAACATTACAGCCCAATTGCTCTTCAAGGAGCAGTCACGTAATTCACAAACCCAAAATAATCACATTTCAAATCAATTTCTGCAGCTTCCCCAGATATCCCTCCCTCCTTCCCACATAATTTATGATCACCTTGATACCTCACACGCTGGTTCAGCATCACTGGCTCTGAGGGGCTTTGTGGTTGTTCCTCTATACCAGGAGTGAGCTCAGCCACCCAAACCCCCCTGGGACATGCTGGTGAACACTGGGGAGGCTCCAGGCAGCCCCAGCTCTGGACAAGGACCCAAGTATCCCATCCATCTGCAAGATACCCACATCCTGCAGACACAGCTGGACAGACACCTCCAGTGCACCCGCTCCAATGTAGTAATTAAAACAGGCAAGATTTATGAGACCTTTCTGGGCAGTCACTGGTGCATGGGAGTGCCCACACCCCTCACTGGATGCCCTGGGTGAGTCCAGGCCACCCAGGACAGACACCAGCACAGGCTGCAGAGACGAGCCCCGCTTTCACATCCATTCTCCTCTCATTAATGAGCTCTGGATATTACAGCACACAATTAGCCCTGCAACAAAAGGCAGGATGGAACATCCATGGCAAAGGTCCTTGAGTGAGTGCTGGGGCTGCAGGATGAGCCTCTGGGCAGTCACTCCCATCACTGGGCTCTGGCTGCTGCAGACCATCCCCACCTCATCCCCAGAAACCACAAGTCATACTAGAACAACTTAAACAGCACATCCTCGAGCTCACTGCAACAAAGAAAAAAATATTACTGAAAAAACTGAATATTATATCTCAGTAATAAATCTAGAACTGGTGAAGCCAATCCCACCCTGTACAACTCACTCCAGGAGCTGCAAATCCTGTCAATCCCGGAATGGTTGGATTGGAAAGGAACTTGAAGCTCATCTCCCATGGGCAGGAACACCTTCCACTAGACCAGGTTGCTCCAAGTCCTGTTCAACCTGGCCTTGAAAGTGCTGGTAAAATCTCTTACTATCTGGTTAGATTCCCATAAGCATAGACATTTATTTTGATTTTAGAAATCAGCAGGAAGTATTTTGGTGCAGGTAAGGTTAAGGTAAAGTGTCATGCTGGAGTCCACATAGCCCTGTCTTTGTGACAAATACAGCAAGGGAGACCTTTGAGTCCAGCAGCCTCAAAACTGGGCTGTCATCACTGTGCCCCTCTAACAGGATTAAACGAGGGGAAAAAATAATTCAGGTGCTTCTGAAAATCTCTTTGTGGTCTGGTATAGAGGGAAGGCATCATTATTGATAGGGAAAACCCAAAACCAGCTAGGACAATCCATCTTCAGCACTGCACACAGGCACAGGAGAAGCACCTGAACACCTTTAACAGGGTGGAAATTGCGGAAAAGTAAATGAAACAGATTTATGGGATGGCCCAGCTGGTGAGGGGCCCACTGTCCCAGACTATGCCCTTGGGATGGCACCATCCCAACCTTACCTGTTTTCAATAACCTGCTGCTGGGGAAACACTGACACCAGTGTTTATCTGCTGCTCAGGGGGGAACAGCAGCCTCCCTGTGCCAGCCCTGAGAGCTGGTGGTACCCATGGAACCCCAGAATGCCAGCAGGGCTTTTGTAGAGAGCAACAAAATCTCATCGGGGGTGAGGAACAGGAGATCTCTAGGAAACCAGAAAGTAGCAGAGTCTGGACAAAGTCACTGGGCATCACCTGGAGGAGTTTTATTCCGTACCAACTATATTCAGCAGACCAGGATGGGATGGAGGTGAAGTTCCATGCGTCCCATGTCAGGAAACCTGAAGTGTCTTGCCTGGCAAACTGAGACCTGTCTACTCAGCCTCAAAAAAGGTAAAAACAAGGGTTCTAGGCACCGCCCAGGCTCCCCAGGGAATGGTCCCGGCCCCAAGGCTGCCAGAGCTCCAGGAGCCTTTGGCCACCGCTCTCAGGGATGCCCAGGGTGGCATTGTTGGGGTGTCTGGGCAGGGACAGGGGCTGCACTGATCATCCCTGAGGGTCCTTTCCAGCTCAGGATATTCTGTGGTTCCGTAATTAAATTCTACTGACTGATACACTGCACCTTCTAAGTATTATGAACTATTTTCCCAGGCACATGTAAGAAGAAGAGGTGCCTCTCTGTTCTAGCGCTGAAAATCTAACTCTGTGTTATTTCCATGCAATTGGGGAAGTACAAGCAGTGCAAGGCACACAGCCTACAGAACAGAAATCTGGTGTACAGAAAGAACACAAGCTCAAACCTCTATTTCTTCCTTGGAAATCCTTGTTTTCCTTACAAACAAAAATCTCAGCTGCTACAGTAATATAGATGATCCCTGGGTTATGGTTGCTGTGTATAATATTGTAATAAAGTTGGAGAGCAACTGGATGAAGAAATTTGGCTGTTATACAAGTGTTATTTTACAGAAAAAAAATTGAAGGAAAGCTACTTTGGTGAACTAAAATCCATGTGAAAGGTATTAATGGGGTCAGTGGTTATTAAGCAAAAGGAAAAGTTGAAGCAGCCCTTGGCTTTGGGGCACCTCCCAGACATGGGCAGAAAACCCATCTATTGGCCACACAAGCCTTGATTGGGGAATGACATTTCTGCAACGGTATTTGGGAATTTGAGGATGTGATTGGCTATAAACACTAAACCTACATGAATTTCATTGAACTGAATGACTTGAGTGTATATTTTACTCAAAAGACATTGGCTTGTTCCTACAAGCCCATGGATAAGTTGCCTCGATCCTACAGATTGGTTCTTTTCTGTGCATCAGTTGTCTTCCAGAGAACATGTTTACATATCTGAATTTACAAAATAATGAGTTTTGATCAGAGACTTTCATTTTTATATTATTTTCACACATTTTTAGGATGTATATATGGAGTTGGAAGGGCACTGTCAGCAGAGCACTGCTGCCATCCTTCCTTTGGATCACAATGCGCCCCGGTTGTGTTTTACTAAAACTGAAAAAAATAACAAAATAACTCAATGCTGTAGCACGTGGTAAAATACAATCCAAACAGATGTGAAAACCAGCCCAAAGCTCTGTTTTAAAATACTACCCTCTTCAAAATTAGTCTGCAAGTTTTCTAGAATAATTTTGAAAATTCCCTTCCACAAAATTTTTTGAAGGTAATTATTTAAATCTATTAAAACCCCAGGTTTCTCTGCAAAACCAGATTTCCAAAGCAGCTCTGAATGACAGATACAGCTCAAATAAGTTTTTTTTTTTTGACAATCACAGCATGTAACCTCCACTAAATGCTCCTCTAAGGAGTGAATGCCTCCCTGGGGATGTGTTTTCTGCCTCTCCCTTTCCAATTCACTGTACACATTTGTTTCCTTGAAGAACTCCTAATCTTGTCTGGTGTGATAATAAAACTTTCTAGAAAATCTGAACTAATTATTTCAGTCCCTCCTGCAGGCAGGTGCAGCTCAGTCCATCACTGAGGGTTACACACACCACACGCAGTGCTATGAGAGCACAGCGAGGCACACCAGTGCCTGTGTTCATGGGAACATTTGCAAACTGTACAACAGTTAATAGTTCAGATCTAGCTCATAAATTGTCATACAGTGTTCACAAGCAAAGAATCTCATCCCACCCCCTGCCACAGGCAGGGGCACCACTATCCCAGGGTGCTTCAAGCCCCCTTCAACCTGGACCTGGAACACTTCCAGGGATCCAGGGGGAACCACAGCTTCTCTGGGCAACCTGTGCCAGGGCCTCCCCACCTCACAGCCAAGATTTTCTTCTTAATATCCCATCTAACCCTGCCCTCTGGCAGTAGGAAGCCATTCTCCCTTGTCCTGGCACTCCAGGCCCTTGTCTCAAGTCCCTCTCTGGGTCTCTCGCAGGTTCCCTCTAAGTTGCACCTGCACCTTTGCTGGGCCCTCAGGGCTGGTGTTTAGACCCCCCCTGCAGTGCCCCACAGACCCCATCAGCCATGCACAGCACAGGGTGCAGAGGTGCCCCATGGACTCTTTACCTTTGGCCTCCACCAGCCTGGGCAATTCTGCAGCATGTTCCACCTCACCGTGCTGGACATTCTCCAGATGCAAACTTCCCAGGACTCGGTGTGGGGAGTAAGGTGTAACATCCCAGTGCAAGATGCTCCAAAATCCAGGTCAGGAGTAGCCAAACTTTTGCAGGTGCAGAGGTCCTGGCACCCAGGTGTGCAATGTGCACTTACCTTTGTTTTCTAGAAGCTTCGTGTCTCATTTAAACTACACAGATGAAGTGCCCTGTAGCCAACAGTGAGAGCCAGGCACCTTTCTGAGCAGTACATCTCAGGCTTTAGGAGTAAATGTCTTCAGAAGGCTCTTACTGATGGGTTTGGACTGGGTGCTAAGACTTTAATATTGAGTCAGTAGGATGAATCCCACCCTAAATTACATGCCTGAGCAAGAGACCTATTTTTAGAATCCTGAGCCTTCAAACTCTAAAAGGCCATATTTTAGTTTTCACTCTGAGCCATGAACTTAGGCAAACCACAGCTCAACACAGACAGGAAAGAACAATACAGCTGAAACATCACACCCAACCCAAAACTTGCTGCTCCACTTACCTGGCCATTTCACCTCAGAGATCTTCTACGCACTGTCCTTCCTTGAAACACAACAAAATGGGAATTTGGCCATTCTCCTCCTTCTTTCCCTTTCAATATTCCTGGAGTCTTCAACCATCTGCAAAGCAGGATTTTAAACCAGATTCGGTTGCTAAAACATTGAGAAGAGCAGCATCATGACCCCAACTTCAGAACATTATGTTGTCTCTAGATATCTCACTCCATTTGTCTGTCTTGCTTTCTCTACCACAAGCAGTTACTTACTTTGACAGGCTGCAATCTCTACAGACAGACAAAGCACATGTTCTTTGCACTTAGAGCCTGGCAGACATCTGCAGCTGTTGTCACAGCTCAAGCCAGGCTAACTTTTGCATAATTTTCCTCCTAATGCCAACAAAATGCCAATCCTGACCTTTAATTGTTGGTTTTTACTGCTCATGTATCAAGTGATTCTTGATGCAGCATCCACCCAGCTGCTACTCAGAGTTATGAGCTGCTCTTCCCAACCATGCTTCCCTCTAACCTGAGCACCAATCTGCATTTCCTAGACATGAAGCCTTAAATAGGAAATAAAACATTCATACATATCCTTCCCAAGCAGCAATTGCCCACTTGCTCACAACTAGTTACCAAAGCAGAACTCTGTTCTAATTCACCCTCTCATCTTTCCAACCAGGTGCAAACCAAACACACAGGGAAGTGCTCAGGCTCTGGGTTCACCAATGGATCTCAATTATTTCACCTTTTGAACTCACAATCATAAAACCTGCCTTTCCCTTCATGATCCAGCAAAGGCAGGAGCTCAGCGAGCAGAAGCCAAGGTAAGCCTCAGCAGTGACGCCAAGCAGCAGAGAACAAAACAACCTGGTGAGTCCCACTGCTCAGAGTGAACACCACAGGTCCCCCAGCAGCTCTACTGGGGCACTAAACCCCCCTCAAAACTGGCAGACATAAAACAACCAGAGACAAGAACCCTGCAAATGGGCAGACATGAACAATCAGGACTCCTCTTCCGTTGTCCATCGCACCCTCAAAGCAGTCAAACACAGCCAAAAAGAAAAAGCACCCACCAGGCACATCTGCTGCTGTCAGCGCCAAGAGCCACATGATTCCACCTACTCTGAGTCGGGGTGGGGACAAGGACCACCACATCCTGGTGCCCAAAGCAGATGCCTCGTAACAGCACCCTGTTTGGTAAGGAAGAAGCCAGGGCTGGGTGTCTGTCCCAAGAGAGCTGTGGCAGCGAGCCCAGGGCAGAGAAAGCCCTCCTGTGTGCACAGCCCATGGAGCCACCCTGGCCGTACAGCCCTGATGCTCCTGGCAGCCACACATAGCAGGTAAGCTCTGGCCTCCTCACCAAACCACCCTCTAGCTGGATTTCACCTGCAACCATCAGGAACACACACTGCTCTAACCCAGGACTGCAAAGATTGCTCTGAGGAGGATTTGATTCAGTGACAAGCCCCACAACTCCTTGCCTGGCTCTGGACAGCAAACAGCCGTGTCCATCATTGCTGTAATGCCAGCACTGACTTTACCTGAGAAACGTGTTGAGCTGGTCGAAGTTGTCAACAGCAGGTTTCTGGTGTGCACAATTCATTCTCATCACTGCACCATCACCCCACACAACATGCTCACTTCGCTCATCTCCCACCCCTATGAGGAAAACCACCAAATTGCTCAGCTGGTTCCCTGTCAGAATAAGGAAGGCAGGATGGCTCAGTTCAGCACAAACATGTATCACAAGGTTTGGGCCCCTCCATCTATTTCCTCGTAAGCAAAAAGAGCTCAACAGCAGTGCCACATGCTGCACCTGGGAACAGGACATCCAAAAAGCTTCTCTACTCCACCTTCTTTGGGAGAAAGAATTCACTATCTGCCCATTCTGAGCCTCCTATGTCACCTGTGTGACCAACCCCCAAACAACAGATGCATCCAGATTTTGAACTTCTCATCAACAGCCTTCCACTGCATTTTCATAAACAAACAAGTGACAATATTGACAGTAGATTGCCAAATCCTATCCAGGAAGGATTTCCCCACTCTCAGCATTGTGCGTCTCCCAGCCAAAGGATACAGACTGCTGGCACACACAGAAGTAAATGGACTACCCCAGCAAGAAGCTCTTCTGGAGAGCTTCAGTCCTGTGTCACAAGTTGCTACAAAGCACATGACTGAACCTACAGGATTCACATGGACTCTCTACTCCCACAGGCTCTGAAAAATTTGCACCCAAAGTCCCTCTCACAGCTGTGTCCCACATCCCCATTACCCCTGCTGTAGCTCCGCACACCTGGCTCCTGAACGTGTCTGTGCACTCCTCTGCATCACACCCAACCCACGCCCTGGGCCAAGAGCATTCACACTCCTTCTGCCTCTCCTCACACGGCAGAGTGGGAACGGGGAAGTCAGGGAAGAGCTACAGCATCTCTCCACAATTTCCAGCAGAGGATGCCATAGCACGTACGAGATACTTCAACATAGGTAAATGCTGAAAATGCATCCCAAAGATCTGGGAAATTAGTAATATTCCACCAGCTGAAAACCTCCTGCTAACCCTTCCATGCTGCCTTCTTTCTTTAAAGCAACCCCCACCCTAAATTTCCTGTATTTGTAACTACCAAAGTTTAGTGGTATGCGACACCATATCAAATGCTTTACGTAAGTCTAGGTAAATTGGAGTTACTGAATTTTAGAAATCTATTCACTTACTATTCTCAAAGTAACTCAAATAATTATTCTGTGACTAAATGTATTTGAACATTTTCATTTAGCTCTGTATCTTTAAATTCTGTTATTCAGAATTTGAAGCATATAGCTTTAGAGTAGTTTTTTGACCATGCCTTGGTGGGATGGAGCCTCCTCAGTTCAGAGCCCCTTGGAAGAAGCTGCCACAGCCTTCATTCCCTGCTTCAGCACTTTGCAGGGATAAGTGTCCTGTCTATGGAAACATATCGTGCAGCACAGAGATCAGTTTAACAGGGCTGTACCAGCCCATGCCATACACCCCTAACACACATTTGTCTGTGATGTATGATTTTCCACACATGAAACACTGCCAGGAGAGACAAGTTAATGTACTTCCTACCAGAACTCTCGTGCTGATGATGCACTTCTGTTCCAGATTGCATCTCACCTGGTTTTAGCATGGCCGTGACCTTGCAGGTCCTTGCATCTCCACTGCCCAGCCTTCTGTAACCAACACGCCATGTCCTCCCTTCAGCTGAACACGGAGCTGCTTCCTTCCCCACTTCACAGCTTACAAATAGCTCCTTTCCTTCCTGACCTTTGAAAAGTACCTTTGGTTTCTCACCAGTCCTCCACTACTCCATTTATTGTGATTTTAATACCTTCGGTTGGATTTGTGGCAGTGCAGGTTTTTTGGCTTTTGCCAGGTACATGGACTGGATCATACCAACAGTTTTGACTAAGCAGTGACTCCAAGGACTGTCCTTTACATCCACAGTCCACACTCTAGTCTAGCTGGCTTTCTAGAATAATTCCTACAGTTTTCTTGAGCCCCCAGCTGACCCAAGCACAGTCCAGTGTACTTTTTGATGAAAGTGCCACATTACGCAGCCTGATCCCACCCTTTAACTGCCCCTTTAGCATGGCTGGAATGGGGACTTCAAGGGAACCAGATCCAAGAACTGACCCGGGTTTAAAGGAACCACTGGCAAGACTTATCTTCCTTTTAATTAAAGAAATGCCTACCAATAGTTTTATCAGCACAAGTAAGATGACGGTGGAGGGTTGGTGTAAGATGCTGGACACTGGAGCAACACCAGCACCTAAAACATATCCAGAGCTCACCTTTGGAGTCTTATTTACTTCTTCAAAGACATTTGATGATGATTATTATCATGATTACAGGGGGTTTCTTTAGGACCTCAATATCTAAAATCTTCTAATACAAAAACATTTATGAAGCTGTACCATGCAACATTATTTTAATAACCTATTAAGCTTTCACACAGGATGAAAATGCACCCATTGCAAGAAATTCCTCCTCCATCTCCAATAAGGAACAGCAGATGGACAGCACTCAGCTGACACCTCAGTCAGCAGCACTGCCCCACAGGCCTCACTGCCTCCCAGCCGTAGCACATAAACTACAAAACACCAAAGTATTTCTGAGCAAAACCACTTCGTCCTTGTCCACATTAGGACATCAGACCTCTTTCCCTCCGTTCCTTTGCGCAGCAAACTAAGCAAACCTTTTGTTAGGATTAGATGCTGTTCACCATCCTCGTCCTCACTGAGCAGAGGGCTGACACAGTTCCTACCAACCAATTCCCTACCCTGCACTGACTCCAACACTCCCAACAGGGATCCTTCCTGTCACATGTTTCACAAATTACACCAGGCTACCTTAATCTCACCAATTCAACAAGTCTGTCCTTTTCTTGTTTTATTCCTTCTTGGATACAACCAGGTCTCATTATTCCCTTACCCAAACCCAGAATGGATAACAACAGAGAAGCTGCATATCCGATTCCACGGAGTGGACATTAGAGATGTTCTTCTGTAACGTCAAGATTTGTCACATGAACGTGGAAAGACCAAAATCAGGGCAAATATTCCATTGCAAACATTAATTCTTCAAGGCCCCCAGCAGTCCAACAGGACATGAAGCTCTCATGTGCTCAGCTGAGCACAGAGCACCAAGACTGGGACGGAAACACAAAGCTTCTCAACTAGTTTCCATCTTACAGTTCTTGTTCTGCCTTTGGGTATCACTGTGTTTAAGTAAGATAAGATGCAACTCAGGGCACCCAGAATGTTCTCCAGAAACTATTACACTGTTGGAGGCACCACTGCCCTGGAATAAAACACCTGGTGCAAGTCTTTATGAGCTACCTGAATGACTGAACAAGGCACAGACATCACAATGAGTCAAACCTCAAACCTGAACTTTGTGTTGTTCAGAAAAGCAGCTCTGAACACAGTGGAACAAAGCTTTGCTATGTTTTATCTAAAAAATCATGGACAGCCCTGATGTCCCTCCGGAAATCCAGTGATGGGGCAGAGGGGCCCGGCCATGCACCCCAGGCTGTCGTGCCGTGTGCCGTGGCATGCGCAGCTCAGTCACTGACATCCCTCTAGAACCACAGTCCTTCTTGCAGCTGAAATGTCTTCATTCCTCCATTCCTGCAGTAAGAAAAGATTAAAACATTAAGACCCATGGAATATAGTAAAAACAGAAAGGGGGAAAATACAGACTAAAGGTGGCTTAAAATAAAGTCACTGATTTCCGAAGTCACTGACTCCCACGGACTGACAGCACTGTACCTGACAGGGAGAAGGCAATGGGAAGTGCTCCCTGAGCAGCACTGATATGGTACAGTACAGGACCACTGCTGAAAAATATTAAGACACAGTATACAGATATGGCAGTTTTCTAGAGTTAGAAATTTTTTAGAGTTAGAATTCTTTCTAAGATGGACATTAATTTTCTTAAACCTCCACAGGTCGCTCCTGACATCACTGTAGAGTTGTGACCAATGCCTTAGAAAGCTTCACATAATCTTGTTTTTTTAAGGACATCTCTGCATGAATTACCTCTGCACTGTGCAGGATGTGGGCCAGTGTAGATGTGCCCTTCCACATGTGCTATACATAGCACCTATACAGCAGAGACACCGTAACACACAACTGACAGGTATGTGTATGTACTCTAACAATGTATAAATACAGTCTACACATGTATTTTATTAGACACAGGAATTACATGTGTGTGTACACACACACACACAAACGTATGTGCACTCTGTGTCTCTTGAAAGATGCAAAGCAGAAGAAACAAGCTGGGACAGAAAGGTAAAGCAGGATATATGGTCACAAAAGCGTTTCATCACAAATTCTGCAAGTCTGGTTAGGCCAAGACCAAACCCCTCTGTGCCAGGACTGAAAAGCACAAGCTACTTACCACAGCTGTTCACGGGCTGCAAGACAGCCTTGGAGTCCTGCCAATGCCAGTGTCTCCTCCTCCCATGACACCAGAGCTGGAGCCCATGGCAGGAAGCAGCTCAGCACTGCTTACACTGCCCCAACTCTGCTCCCAAGCCAAACCACTCCTGCTCTGCTCTCCTCTATGAGCCTTCTCTTGGGGCAGAATCTGTTCCAACACATTCAAACAGTAGGTTTAACAAGTTTGTTAAAGTAGGTTTAACAGCTCCTCTGATCCCTACTCTGAGAACACAGGAAGCCTCAAACTTATTTTTATTAAACTCAGTTCTTTGTAAGCTCTAGTTTGAGCACATGCTCTTTTATAAGCATGGAGCTCCAGCCCTGCAGGGAAAACTAATTCATTCTGGAAAGGTCAACCTTTAGAACGTTATAAACCACACTTAAAATTCAAATAAAGAAAATCTGTATTTTAACTGTGCCCAATTTGGTTTAAATTAATTTTGATGCAATGAAGTATTATTTGCTAATGAGATGTTAGTACAAGTTATGTTCTGACAAACTACATTCAGAGTCCCATTTTGCTCATCACTGTTTCTATACATAAACACTTAAAAAAAAAAGATAAAAAAGAAAGTGTGTCACAGAGCAAAGAGTGAAACATCGTGATTTATTTGCCTTCATTCAGCTGCACAGATAACACATACGTGTAAAACCACTCTCAAATGTTCCAATTCCTCTTCCTGCTGTCAGTACAGGATGAAGCAGAGGACAGTTTAGGGAAAAGAAAGGCAGTTTCAAAAATCAGGATTCTAAAGAAGAGGAGGTATTTAGGGCCCCTCTGACACTGAGGCACTGCCGAGCTGGGGAAGCACAAGGGGAATGAAGGGGGGGTGGCAGCCAGGTTTTCTTTAAATAGCTGCTCACTGCCACTGCTGGGACAGAATCCGGAGCAAGCATACTGTTAGCATGACCCAGGGCATTTCTTATAGTCATATTCTTCCCTTTTTTTTAAGGATAGGAAATACAGAGAAAAGGATTCAGACATCTTTCTCTGACATACCAGTTTAACACCTTTTTTCTCCCCCCTCCCTCTTCCACTGTTCTGGAAATGAAGGGGGTGAAATTTGTAAGCAGGATACCACAAGAGCAGAGCAAGGAGGAGGAATAGTCAAAACCCAGGGAGTCTGTCAGGAATTCTGCAAAAACCAGAGCCTCTGTCTGGGCATTAATGGGTCTACACTACCATTTTTGGTTTGCTTTTTAAAAAAGAGCCATTTCTGAGGGGCTGGAACTTCACATGGCCATGTCTGTTATTATTAAGCTTTTTGGAATTTAATGTATTTTTCATAGAAGAAAAACATGGAAAATACAATAGCGGTCAAAATGAACATGAGCAAAGTGAATCACATGGGATGAACTCTGGTGGGAGCAAAAATGGAGAAGGTGTTCCAGCTCCATGCAAAGGAAAACCCAGGAAAGGTCTAAATCCTGATGAAGCATTCCTGAGTACACCAGATGCCACACATTCAACAATCCACTGATATAATGGCAGGAACAGGAATTCTCACTTCTGCTCTTTAACAATTTAGCTCAACTAGTAATTCCATATGGTGAACAGTGCTGAACTGAGACATTCCCATCACAGAAAAAATAACTGCAAATCTGAAAACTCACGAGTTGGAAGACATCCTGAGCTGAGGCAGCATTGCCACACGTTCCATGACATCATACATGAAACACTATTTGTATCTCTTACTTTACATCACTTTTCACAGTAAGCCTTTAAGAGAAAAATCAGAGGCAATGTCTCAAAGGTACAACAATTAGCCCAGCTCTTGGAAGGATTATTTCTGTGACTAAAGGACAGGAGGCACCTGCTGAAACGCAGCAGGACAGATTTCAGCTTGCCAAAACTAAATGTTTGTGTTGGTGAAGAAAGGACTAAGACTAGAACACAGTCTGTGCAGAGCCAGCAGGGTTATATGTGTTCCTTCAAGCACAAGGACGTGGTTTCAGAAGCATTTCTGAAAAACCTCCCTTCCAGAACCTCCCTCAGGGTTTTACCTGGGGGTGTCTGTCCTGCCCCAGCCTCACCCAAGGAACCAGGGCATCTGACCTGCACTGCTGATCCCTTCTCATGGAATTACAGCTGTTAGGTTGGAAAAACCCTCTAAGGTAACCAAGCCCAACCATCAACCTGGCAGCACCACCACGTTCACCACTAGCCCATGACCCTCTGTGCCACAGCCACATGTTTTTTGAATACTTCCACCACTTCCCTCAGCAGCCTGCGTGAGGGCTTGACAACCCTGGCACAATCTGCAGAAAATCTTCATCCAAGCTAAACCTCCAATGGGCCAACTTGAGGCTGCTTCCCCAGGAGGTCCCTGAAGAAGTTTCACTACATATTTCTGAGTAACAGTGTAGCTGGGCTTTGGGTTTAGTGTAATCAGGAAGAAAAATATAAGATAAAAACAACAATTTTTTTCCTGTAAAATAAAAAGGAAACTAAGCCCCTTCTTTTAATTCTATCTTTCTAACAAGGCCACAAGTTACAAAATCTTTAGTGAAGGAACTTTGATTGGCCTATTCCTGAACACAGTTCACATTCTTATTAAAACATGTCAAACTCCAAACTGCACAATAATAATCCAATTCCTGCAGGGAAAAAAAGACAAAATATGAACAATTAAGTAAAAGCCTAATTCTATTTTGAAGTACATCACCCTTCGCCAGGGCTCAAGTAAAAGCATCCCAAGTATGTTCCAAAGAGGTGCTCAACAAAACCAGCCATGAACAATGTGGCAAAAGTACAAAAACTCCTTTGCACTATTAACACAGATAATGTCATTTAAGTCTTAACACCAGTGTAAAATATCTATGAGTTGTTTCATTTAATTTTGAAAATCCATATAGAAAACAATGTTCATAACTCCATCCACAGGATTCTACAAAACTGCTGCTTCATCAACAAATCTTTGAACTGTTTCAATATGAAAATTCCATTTTTTCAAACTGCTCAAAAATCACTGCAGAGAATTTCCAAGCACTTGAATTGCAGCACAACCAAAGTATGAACTTGGTACATTTTTGCAGTTATTTCTAAAATAAGTTAATTTACATAAATAATCTCAAAATAACAAAATGGGATTCAACGTCATTTTAGACATTTGGAAAGCAGTGTCATACTTTATTTAAAGTAAACCCATGTAAAAACAAAGTTTAAATGAAAATGGTACCTGAAAAATAAATTATTTGATATAAAACAAATCAATAACTTAAAAACACACTAAATATACAAAATGTGTAACCATATACTGTACAGTATGGAAAGCAATTGATAAAACCTTCTGTCCCACAAACAGATTAATTTATAAACAAAAGATTACATAAGTTAAAGGAAAGGAAATCAATAAAAAGACTAGAAGTACAGTATTATTCAAATTACTCATCAAATAAAGGTTTATCCCAACTTAGGTTTCAAATGTCTCAAATAATTTTCTTCTCAATGACCAAGTGAAAAAGTTCAGCCATACCACTAAAAACTTGCTCAAAAATGTTCAGAAATAAGGAACAACAGTAGGAGAATATTGAGATCCTAAAATGTGAACACAGAAGCAATTTTCCAAGGTTTCAGGCGGCAGTTCTACCATTACTGTTTTCCCATCATTATCAATAAAAGAGAATTTCAGTGCTGAAAACTCCACTCAACAGAAAAATATTTCTAAACCTTTGTTGCTGTTTGATTGAGTGTGACCCAGAAGGAATCACCAGAGCTGAACGTCCAACCCACTCATGGGGTGGTGAGTTACGCTTTAGAGATCATAAAGACTTTGACTGGTTTTAAATCACGCAGGATGAGAAAACAACACTGAGTTTGGTTTTGTTCGACTACATGAGACGACTACAAACAGCAACCAATGAAATGATGCCGCACCTGATCAATCTATGAGTGGACACTTCGAAATGAACGGTGATTTTCAATCCACTGGTTGTCATGGAGATACCACCTCTTCCAAGTGAGAGGGAGGGAACTGAGACCCTTTTTATGAACTCTACATTTTTCATTTTTTATATTAGTAAGGAGAAACCCAGTAATAATAAATATAATAATCAGAGAAAATAACCACTGGCCTCTTGAGCTCTGGATTTATCCATTCTACTGTGCTGAGCAGCCAACCTTGAGAAGTGCAGAGCTACGTTAGAGGAACTTGGCGAAGGCACAAAAAGACTCTCCTGCTTCCAAATAGAGATTAGAATACCTCAGGTGACAAATTCATCTCTTGGAAAATAAAAACAAAACAAAAAAGAGCCAAAACACAAGTGCAGCTCCACTTAGGGAACTCAAGGGGTTGGTGTTTCCTTATGCTAAAGGTGAATTTGGTCCCTCCCCTCTAAAGCTATTTGTAGATGCCTAAACGTAGAAATGTAACAATAAGGTGCTTCACTGACAGACTTATAAAGGAAACATTTCTCCATTATGGAAATAAAAAATACGGTGACCTTCTGACAGAGGCAGCATCCAGACAAACTGTTCCATGCTTTTGTGGTTGAACCAGGCTACCAGCAGCTACAAGAGCCATGTGTTAAACCCTATCCTTCTGCAGGCAGAGCTATCAGAGCAGCTACTTTGAATAAGCAGTTTATCATATGACCTGTATATTGTGTTAGAAAAGTAAACGTGGGGACATTCTTCAAGTTTGTTTTTTTTAAAGCACATATGTAATGATAAGCTATCCAAAAAAGTACTTGAGTTATTGCCATTTAAAATGCACTGAAAAAAAATCTCTCCTGAAATATTTGAAGAATTTCTACTTTATTGACCTTACCCAGAACATTAAAGCAACATAGAATTGTAACAAATGTTGAAGCACCTTAAGGACTATTCATTTTCCAAACTCAGCCTTAAAATAATGGATCATCTTTACAGTTAGTTCATCATTTTGGTTTTGACTGCTGGATATTCTTTCTATAAATGATACCAAATTTTTTAAAAACTTTTTTAAAAAATATTTTTAACTGCTTTGTATAAATAACATTACGACAATGTTCAACCCCCTTGTAAAAGTAGGTGCCCTCTCCATGCAAACACCCTTTGGTCACCTGGACAAGGGCAAGTGACCACACACTGACCAACCAGTGTTCACTGCGGTGACAATTTATCCTGGTCCAGCGACTTGTCTCTGGATTTTCCATGGTTTTCATACTCACATGATACAGATGTACAAAAAACATATCCAAGCAAATGGAAGGAAAAGCTGTGTGGCCACACACACCACTGTGGCGATGGTGACTTCTCCCCTCACCCTAAGAGCTGGAGCCTCAAGCCTTTCCCAGTTCCAGAGCTAGAACAGATGCAGGGATTGGCAGAGGAAGGCTCAGGAGGCAACAGTAACTGCACTGGCCAGTCTCTGACAGGAGAGTGGAGCAGCTGAAGTAAACCAAATTTTATGGTAATGCACCTTGAAGAATAAAATAAATCCACCACTTCATTGCACAGACACCATCTAACAGGGAATCACTGAGAACTGAACACACTGAGCTGCTCTGATTCTGCTCATGTCTGGATTTCTGGTGTTGCCATCCCCTCACCTGAAGGATCTGCATGTGCCTTTGCCAGCTCATACCAAGCACATACAGCAACATCAGATTCCTCTTCCATATTTATGTGGGATTTCCCTATCTGCTAATGGTTAACAGGAGGTTTATAGGTGATGGGACTCATGGCCAGTGTTCTGCACAGGGTGAATTCCATCCATGTGGACATCTGGGAAGCAAATGTAGTAACTCCCCTCGGCATCTATACATGAGACCCTGTGACAGCAGCATGAACAACTATGTTTTCAGCAGGAATTACACCTGGTCCTTCAGAAGCTACACCTGGGGCTGTCCCAAGAGACTCTTAATCTACTCTAAAGGACCCCAAAACACTCCCATCTCAGCTCTTCCTGTAGCACATCTCAGTACAGACCAAAAAATCCAGGTCTCTAAATCTGATCATCACATCCTAACCCAGTAATGAAGGCTTTCCAGAACTCTCTACCTCAATGAGACCACTGCATCTCATGAGCAATGTGAGACCTCTGCTTTGAGAAAGCCTTTGGTTCTACAAAGGTGCTGTAAGCACTGACTGACAGAAGCATCACCTGACAGAAACACCTGGATTCCATCAAATCGATGGATGAAAAAGCAGAGCACTCTTTGAGAATTAAGAGGCCAAAACCTCTCTTGAAACAGGTCTGTTCAAGTGAGAGCTTCAAAGCAGAGTGTGAGGAGAAAACCTCACACTCAGAAAACCTCAGTTGCTCCTACCTTTTGGGCAGAAAAACTGGCAGCTGTCTTGCTAGAATTTAGTTTCCACCCCCGGAAGCTTTCTTTTGATCTTTACTATTAGAGTGCACAAGCATTTTGGTTTAGGACCAAAGGTGTCAAGAATACATATACAATTATTTCTAGACTTCAGTTATTTATGCCAAGATTTTATTGACTGTTAGAATAGTGCAGATCATACACTACTTCTGGTATCAGCTCTGGATATTAGCAGGAGTTTTTCCTCTTTTCCTGACTCAAGCAGCAGTGCTTTGCTCATACCAATTGTCTGAAAATTATTATCAGAGCAACTATCAAAGAAAGCATTCTTTGAAAAGAAAGAATCAGACCTTTCCTAAAAGAGATTGTTGTAGTAGCGGTACAAAACCATATCCTGCATTTCCTTCTTATTCAGCAAAGAAGGAGAGATGGAAAAATAGGGAAGCAGTGGAAAAAGCAAGGAACAGTGATGGCAGAAAGCATCCAAGAGAAGGGGGTTTTTCAGAAGTGGCAGCACAGCAATGTGCTGCTGCCATGGCCAGTGTGCTTGGAACCAGTACTGATACAGAGCCATGTTTAGGGGTCACTCGCTGAAGTCTGAGCCCCCCGCTAAATATTGTGGTAAACAGCAACTCCCATTTAGTTTAGTAGCAAATTTATCTTAAATGGAATAAAGCAAAAGAGAATGACAGGAACTGGGAATGACTACAGCCCACTCCTGTAGAACAGGACAGTGCAGGGTTCAACAGCGGTGGGACACGGTAAGAGAACTTCTCTGTACTACACAGCTTTAACTTGGGAGAACCCCCAGAATGCTTCCCAAGCTCTCCTTGTGTGCAGAAAAGAAATAATTATTGACATGATAAATGGGTCGTGATGAATTGGTGGAAAGAAACCTCTGACAGCCAAGAGCAGCTTTGGAGGGTGGGAGTGGGCTGGCTGCCGCGTCACAGTCACTGTTTCACTAACCACTAAGCATCTCAAGAGATGGGGAGGGAACAGACTGGCAGGAGAGGCAAGATTGGATGTTTTAACAGAAAAAATCCCACCTGCATTCACTGCACACAAGCTCAAACTCATCGGGAGGCTGCTCACTGGGCCAAGGCCTATCTGTAGGGTTTAGATATGTCCTCGGCAGGTCCAGAACATCAGCAGCTCCCACAGGTCCTCCCTGGAGCTGGGCAGCAGCTCAGTCACATGTGGAGGCTGAGGGAGCCCTCAGGCTGTGCAGATCCCATGGCACAGAGAGGACAAGGAGAGGACAAACGGTGGCAAGCACAAGACAAGGTCAGCTGGGGATGGGGCGAGATGGGCAGGCAGCATGGACTGACCTCTCGAGTTTGGAAATGAACTCTAGGGCTGGTAGAGATTCAGGCAAAACAAGGAGACACTGCATTAAACTGCCACATACCTCATTTCCACACCTGCTCTACCTACATAACACCAGAGCTAAGTCTCTAGTTGTGCACAGCAGCTCACCTGTACAGACAGGCCAGCATTCCCAGTTTCCTACCGAAGCACACCTGAGCTTGGTGACACCTCAGCCTGTGACACATCATTTCTATGTGACAGATTTATTGTGGTGCATGTTTCAAAACTCTTTTTCTTCTACTCATCTGTCAAAGCAGTAAATTAAAATTCTCTTAAAGCGGAGCTACATTTCCTTAAAAGAACACTCTGAAAGCTGGACACTTTGTGCAATACTCAGCAAAAAAAAGAACAGAAAATAAAAAACAAAACAAAATTTGAGCAAAACAAAATCAAATTTAATGTTCTTAAATGCAAAAGTAAAAACAAACAAAAAACACAAAAAAGCAAAAGAAAATTAACAGAAACAGAACAACTCAAAGTTTCAAGGCAGTCTGCAGAAAACCTGGGGGATTAATCTTTAAATCTACAAATCAAAAGGGTTTTTTGGTTAATATCTAACTTGCAAGTTGTAAGTACTTTTCTGCTGAGTGTTCAGTAAATAAAGCTAGTTGTCAAAACAAAATCCTATTAAAATAGAAAAACTAGCACTCATTAGAAGGGATGCGAGAAATACAATGCTCAAATGTTTATAACTGGTTTTTCTTTACAAAATAGAACTGCCAAAGGAATTCCAACTACAATGATCTTGGAAAATGAGTAAGTATCTTGCTGCATTATAATGTACCAGTAAGTAGTGCACCATGCATTAAATATTTGGACAGAAGAGATTCAGTCTGATAAAGTAGCAACATGTATTCACGCTCGCTTTTTTGGAGTTTCATTTTGACTCTGAAATCTTCCCGGAGCTTCTTTGAAACTCTTTGGTCCAGTCCTCTCAATGGGCTTTAAAAGTCACATTTCTAAAACATGTGAATTGGACAGCTTGGCCACTGCTCGGTGTGCAACTTACCTCCTCAATGGTGTTAAAGTTAGGCTGGCATGCTACTACTTACAAGACCTTGACTTTAAAAAGCCTGATCCTCAACTAGACACAGAGTAATGAATATTAATTTATCAAACAATTTACTGTCAACTAAAACATTAGTATTTCTCAACTTTTCTTCCATACTACTGAAAGTGGGGGGGGAACAAAAGGACAGGGGGATGGGTAGGAAGAACAACATAAAACCAAAGAAAATCAATTAATTCAGCCTGATATTTTTTAGAAACTTCCAGTTTTTGCAGACAACATTCAATGAAACAAATGTTAGTCTCATAAGTGAAAGCATGCTTCAATTTTACCACCATCCAGAGGGTCTCGTTAATGCAATCTACTTAAGATTTCAGGGGATTTTTAACATGTTTTAAATGAAATAACTTAAAGGAACTTAAAATTGGTCTAACATTGTGGGATTTCAAACATTTGAACATGTCAGTTGCATCCCAGAATATAAAACCTTTTCACTTCTCATTTAGACTAAGACAAACACTTGTGAAAATTGGCGCAAAATGAGTTTTACACTAACAAAAATGTTTCAACTTCTGTCACTCCATTATCTATTCCATACAAAAAGCACGAGCAAGTTATTTGTGGGACTTGTTGGTTTTGAAGGAAACCTGTAAGATTTTGTCCCCCAGGCGGTAGCCATTAAGACTTGCTATGGCCATTGCAGCTTCTTCATAGTTTGTCATGGTCACAAAACCAAAACCTTTGCACTTGTTGGTGTTGAAATCTCGAATAACTTTCACATTGGTAACCGCACCAAAGGGGCCAAACATCTGCCAGAGGATTCCCTCATCAGCATCTTGACCAAGGTTGTAGATGAAGATACACCAGCCAGAAGATGCGTTTCCTGGAACATTTACACCAGAAAGCCCACTCATGTGATCTACACCCATAGGAGAGAACCTAGCAAATAAAAAGCACAATATTTCATGTAAAAGTTCAATTCAATTAAGCAAATTAACTTGAATGGGAAGCAACTGAGAATGAATATTTTATACATGGCACATCAAAACCGCCACATAAATGTTTCCCCATTCAGATTGACAATCAAATTGACAGCTGCCAGAAAAAAAAAAAGTTAAGTATTCCAACTGCTTTATCAACAGGGAACTATCCTTAGAAACAGGCAAGGAACAGGCAAGGCAAGATTACATGATCACCTTCCCAGGGGACCTGGACAGATGTCTGAACTCAGCCAGGCTGCTCAGAGTGTCCAGGGCATTGCTGCAGAACTGCTTGAGTTCAGGGACACAGGCAGCACCTCCCCAGAGGCCCCAGACACCCCCAGGCATCTCCCACTTATTTCACAGAGGATTTTTTTTCACCCCATGCTCCTTTTCTTGCCTCTAAAAGAACATGTTGGGAAACTCTGAAGTCAAAGAGTTTCTTTGGGTTTGCTGGGGCAGGGGATGAGTTCTCTGGGTTCTTAGGAGACTGTATGTATTAATTTCTTCTTTTGTGAAACAGAAGAAAACCTACTCCCTTTCCACCCAAAGGCAGCAGTTGCAGGCAAACACTCCCAAAATGAGCAGGCTCAGTGCAGTTTTATTATTCCAGTGTGTATGGATGGTTTTATTAATTTTTCCAGGAAAACTTAGATCTGACTTTACTGAACTGGATTTTTTAAATCACCTACCCACTCTTCCTGAATCCTGCTTCCTTCACAATACCTCAGCAGGATTCATGGATAACAAAAAGCAAAAATCTTCTCCTTTTTATGTCTTGCTTTGTATTAATTTCTTTTCCCTATAACCCACATTTCTAATTCCCCATTATTCTATTTCTGGCCTACACTCCAGAAAAATCAAAGCTTCTCAATATTTTAGTGCAATATTAGGGTTGCACAGCTAAGCACTCAAAGGCCAGGAAATGTGAAAGTGAAGGTCAGAAACTCACTTTGAACCCTTGTGTTTATTTATTATTTAATAATATGAGGTCATGTGATCATAGAAATATAATGATACTATACCAGGGGTTCCCAAATTGAGGTGTACCACTGGTGATTTGCAAACCCCTTAAAAGCGGTACACGAGCTGCTCTCTGCCAAGAGCAGGGCGGTGGCAGATCCTGATTCTCTGCTGACCTGGAGGAAACAGGGAAGGGAATGTCTGGGCAGTGAATGCTGCAGTAAGTGCCAAATGCTTCCCCCTCTGACTCTTTCTTGCCCTGCATCAAGGAGCTGCTGGTGCCTTTCTCAAGGAGGGAGGGCTCGAGGAGATGTACGGGGAGGGAGGGGAACAGAAGAGTGGCAGTGCACACGCACACACACACGCACTCACACACGACAACCACTCAGTGCCCATCTCCCCTAGGCTCTCTGGTGCTCAGAGCTCACTGCCTTGGACACCTGAGCTCCTGGACTCTCCTGTCCCCAGAGCAAGTGTCATTCCATCCCTCCCTCATTGCTGCTCTGCAGCCCAGGGGCTTCCGGAGCACAGTGGGACACTCCTGAGCTGCAGCAACTCACTGACAGCCAGCCCCAAGAAAAAACCAGTTTGGGAAGCCTCATACTACAGCCAAACTGAAAAAGCAGTTTGAAGTACCACAAGGTGAATGAGACATACCAACCCGTGTGATCTGATGAAGAGGTGACACATCTGGTATTTCTTTTGGCTTTGTATAAAAACATTCCTGTGCTTGCATGCTTGATACACTTACTTGTTCTGATAGACACCTTCAGTTCTGTAGCTTCTTTCCAAGTGAGTAATAATCTGGTAGGATGAATTTATCTTAATATGTGTCAAGTTTCCATCTCAACAGATCACCAGTCCTGAGTCCCTGCTCAAACCACTGAGCTCAGAATTGCCTGATGTTGGTTCCAGCAGTCAGTATAGTTCTGTCCCTGCCTGCTCCAAAGGCTCAGGCTCTAACCAGGAGCCCAGGTAACACCATACCAAGGACTGCAATCAGTTGTAGAAGAGCAACTGGCGTTAAATGCAAGAAAACAACAGATCTAAATGCTTTGTACAGACAAAATAATTTAAAATAGCAAGTACCTCTGCTCTTTGGATACACTTATCTTCAAACAGATTGTCTTCTCTTCCTGCTTTGACTCACAAAAATGTCACAGGTTTATTAAAAAACCCAAACCAAACAAAACAGGGTAAATCCAAACAAGTCCCCTAAAATATTAGAAAAGTAATTTCAAACGAAAACCTGTAGGAAATACTATTCAGCCAATCTGATGAATCTCTGTTCTCACTCTGCACAAGAGGGACCCCAGATCTCTCACTCAGCTCAGGGTAACAGCCTGCATGAGCAGGGCCTGGAGCAGCTGACACACAGCTCTCTGTCCTACCAGGTCAGATTTTTGTGGCCACGCCAATTTAGGAAGTTACACTTATTAAGGATGTTTAAAAGACTGTCCTACTAGGGCAAACACAAAGGCCAACAGAGATCCAGGATGTTTCAGAGAAAGCAGTTTTAAAATTCCTTCAATATTGTAATTTGAACGATCTCAGCACACTTACAGCTGGTGTCCTCATTTCTGTTGTCATTATTTTTATACTGTCTCCTCCACATTGCTTTTTAAACCCTCCCAAAGACTCTGTAGCCAGTTTTATTTGTGGATAGTTCTTTCAAGCCATACCAACATAATACGCCATCATCTTGGGGCATTAAGTATCAACAACAGAGTATTTTCAATCGTAACTCTGTTTTACTTTACAAGCTTCTCATTTCTATTAATGACCTTTTGCTCCCTCTGCCATTAGACAGACAGACTGCTTCATTTAACAGATCCTGAGATTAGTTTAACTCACTGGAGGATGTAATCTCAGAAATGACACTCCTAAATGAAAGCAATTTCTTTTTAGGTCTATGCAAGTCCTATAAATTCTTTTCATAGAACCACAGAAACTCCTGAGTTGGCAGGGACCCTCAGGGATCATCAGTGCAGCCCCTGTCCCTGCCCAGACACCCCAACAATGCCACCCTGGGCATCCCTGAGAGCGGTGGCCAAAGGCTCCTGGAGCTCTGGCAGCCTTGGGGCCGGGACCATTCCCTGGGGAGCCTGGGCAGTGCCCAGCACCCTCGGGGGGAAGAATCTTTCCCTAATATCCATCCTAAACCTCCCCTAACCAGCTTTGTGCTGGTTTTGCTGAACTCTTTTCCCTGCACTCTGAGGACAGTTCCACACAGCAGCACAGGTGGGATGCCAATAAGCAGGAACATTAGCTTTAATACCACTTTGTGTTGCCATTGCACTTGAGCTTGGCAGCTTTTTATTTTTTAATAGTTCCACAAAGAGCAGGAGCTCAGCTACACTGATGATGTCCTTCTGATAAACAACTTTTTCTGCTGTCTCTGTTACAGACAGAAAAGATCTGCTGTGGCCAACACAAATCTTGTTGAGAACTCCGTGACACAAGCTCTAAGCCTGAAATAAATCAGGGTGTTGGGTCAAACAACCATGTAAGGAAGAACAGAAACAACTGGAGTTTCACTCCCATATTCTTCCAGAACTTTGATGAAATACTACTCTGGATGAAATGGTTTCTACTCAATACACACAGCTTGAATCCAATTACAAATTGGTCTAAAAACTGAAAATTTAAACAATTTCACTAGAGTGAAACCAAGCAGGTGTACAGGAGCTCTCTGAGCAACTGTACCACTGACAGGGTTAAACAACCTTCTTGTCTTTCCCTTTGGATCAAAGAACTATCAGAGAAATGGCTCCCCTTCAGGCACTCAGGGCAGAACTCATGGGCTGATACCAGTAGAGTTATGCCCATTACAGGAACTGGCTCCAACCCTGAACAAGCCTGAAAGCAATACCAGCTGAACTGGGAATAATTGAGATTTGAAAGAATGTTGTTCTACTGTAAAGCTCTGGTGAGCTGTAAAAGCACAGGACTTCCAGGGGCCCTGAGCAGCCTCCCCATGCTTCAGAAGCTAAAGCCCTCCATTTCATCACAGTTCAGCACCTGGAGATCTGCTATTCTCTTTAAGTAAACAAATCTTACACTCTAAAGAAACGCCTGCCCCAGATGTTTTCTCTGTCCTCCAGACACAACCCCATGCTGTGGCATCATTCCCTCTGGATGGAAGCAGAGAGCCTGGGTCTTTGAATTAGTCCAGGAATCCAGTGGGACACAGCACTAAGATCAGATCCTGATGCGAGCCACGAATACCACAGGAACTCGAAAGGATTTGAAGAACACTGAACAAAGGGTTGGATAAATATCTGTAGGAAATGCATAACTACAAATTAGATACTAAAGGCTTAATCCTAGGTTTACAGGGATTACGATGAAACGAGATGAAATGTAATCAAAATATCAGGTTAAGTATTTAACCTCTGTGGAGCGAAGATCACAACTTTAATTTATACAGACTCTGTGGCTCTGTGGAAGCTGCTTATCCATTCATCATGTCTTGTTCGCTACCAAAACAAACAAGACTCAGCCCAAACTCAGGTTCCTGATCTTAACCACAGCATGAGTAATCACAACTCCTTCAGTTCAGCATTCTTCAAGGGAGACACACTCACTAGAAAAACTTGCAGCTAACACTAAAGGCGGGAAGAAAAATACGTAGGGTTGCGGGACAGACTTGATGATGTTGGAGGTCTTTTCCAACCTTAATAATCCCATTGCTCCATGGTGTAAGCGTTGTGCATACGTGTACAGATGTGCCTGGATGAGTGACTGAGGGAAGGAAACTTTGGAGTTCTCACAAGTTTGTGACAAGGCAGAGACAAAGAGCTTGTGTCTGCAAGTTAACTGGTGGCTCTTGTGTCCACAGCATCTTCCTGAAAGCACGGCTTACCCACAACTGCTCTATTCCAACCTCTGCCAGGCTGTGGGACCTCAAAATCTTCAGCTCCTTCCCCACCAGCAGGACACAGCTCCCCATGGCAGCAGGAATGGAACAGAGACAGAACATTTTCTTCATCTTAACCCCCACTATGACATCCCAAGCCTACAGAAACACTGGGTGTGTCTGCCCCTGGACCCCTGAAAGTGTTCCAGGCCAGGCTGCACAGGACCTGGAGCACCCTGGGATAGTGGAAGGTGTCCCTGCCCATGGCAGGGGTGGGATGAGATGAGCTTTAAGGTCCCTTCCAACCCAAACCAGGCTGTGATTCTATGAAATGCACACAATTGACATTAATGCTCCTCTAAATGGTACATTAAGAGAATAATGAACAAACTGGTTATTAAAATTTAGTTTCACCAGCAACTCTTAACATAAATATTTAACATTTTTATTGTTCCTGAGTGATCATTACAGGATTGAATTAGAGGTATTTGGTCTCTTAATTATAGATGTGAATATTATTTGCACTGTGTATTCTGATACATTTTGATCCTTGCATAAATTTTAGGGGGAAGAACAATGACGAAAATGTCCAAGTAAATTAAGAATGTCAAGAATGAAAAAGATTTGACTAGGATCTGGACACACTAAAGCCCTGGCTGAGACAAAGGGCAGATGTGTTGATTTTTTAATAATTCACCTAAATGCAAACAATGCAGAATTTCATTCCACGGCATGGCTCAGGAGGTTTGGTGTGGAGATCTGGGTGACTGCTTCAGGGAAACAAGGAGCTGCCTGAGCTAAACTTCCCTGGGCTACAGCTGAGGAGAACTGGAGAGCAACAGAGGCTGGCAGGGACCTTTGGAAATCCTCTAATAAACCCCCCTGGTCGAAGCAGGGCACCTGGAGCAGGTTGCTTAGGTTCATCCTGTCACCAAAACTCACCAAAAACCGGTCAAATAAAACTCCTTAACATCAAAGTAGCATTCAGAAGGGCATAATTCATTACAGGCCTGGTTCCACAGGGGATAACCCTGTTTCCTGCTAAAACTACACAGGCACAGCAGGAATTAGACGAACCCTTTTGGTATCAATTCCAGCCAGGTTTCAGCATCTCCAAGGACAGAAACTTCACTGTCTCCTCAGGCAAGCCATTCAACCACTCTCAGCATAAAACCACAGCTGACTACAAAGTATGAATTTTCTCTGGAGACCCATTACACAGAGCTGTGCTCAAAATGCTGAGATACAGCACTGTGGACAGGAGACAGCAACACTGGAACAGCAGCACAGCTAAAAGGTGGCTGAGATTTTAGTCCAATTTTACTGAGCTCATTGGACCCCTCACAGGCGAAAAATAAAACAAAAAAAAAAGGAGTAAATTTTGAACAGGGAACCACTACTCTTGGAAACATACATCATCTTAAAGCCTATTGCTTCTCTGCAAGACAGTCAATACACTGCATTTTCCAGAGCACCCTCCAACCATCAGCTTCCTCCATGAACACCCAAGGCACTTCCAATTCAAGCAATTCATATTCAAAGCAACCAAAGCTATTTTCTATGGCAAAGAGCAGTGTCTTCCATAGCCCTGGAAGCAGACAGAATGCTGCAACTACTCAATAGTCTCATCAGTAAACTCGTGAGGCCTTGAGGGAAGGCAGAACCCTGCACAGGTTGCAATGCAGGCAGGAATCCCACAGAACCTCCTCCTCAGAAAGAAGGTTTTCCTCTCTTACTGTAACACCTCCCTGCTGGAACCAACCATTCAGAGCTTTAATTAAGTTGCCAAATTCTATCTGCATTCAGATATATAGACTACAGAATGGGGATCTGTTGAGACAGGCACCTGGAACCTGCTGCTGCTGTCCCCTCACTGTAACCCAGTAGTGGAAACAGACACCAGAATGCAGGTACATTTATATACTAACTTCAACATAGATTTTACAAGTAAGATTTTTCTTTAATCATATTTTAATGCAACAGTTTCTTTACATAACACTGAGGACACATAGTGCACTATGTATTCATTCACACGTGCTGCAGTGAAGGTATCACTGCCCAGCTGCAGGGGCACAGCTCCCCAGACAACCACGGGAACAGGAGCACAGCCTTAAATGCATTTATTCTTCCTAACCTACCTGAATCTCTGTGCCTGGTGATGCACTGGCCCTCCAAACCGTCTAGCTGGTGAATGACACAGCTGCGACAACAGTGCCACATTTTTGTTCTGGTTAGGGTTGGCTGCAAACTTCACTGTAATGGGCTCGGAGGAACCTGGGGGTTTGTGACCATTGAAATTTGTAATTGCCTCTTCTGCTTCTGACCTTTTGTCAAACCGGATAAATGCGACCCCTCTGGACAAACCTTGTAACCAAACCAATAAAAACAAACAAACAAACAAACAAAAAAAATTGAAGTTCAGGATAAACTCAAAATAACTTTGAAAGCAAAACCCAAAAAAGTTCAGTATTTCTATGGTCACAGCTTTCAAGTTCTCTACATTTACATTTCTTCAGCAGCTGGAGGATAAAGTACAAAATTAAGAAACCAAAGACAAATTAGCATACTCATTTCAGCTATAACAACCACAGTGACTAAACACTTAAAAAAATACGTGGTAGAATTTAATGATATTCATCACCAACTGACATTTCAATTCACAAAAAACTCCTCAAGGTTTTAAATTAAGTTAAAAAAAGAATTAACTCCAGATGGTTAAAAACAAACCCAAACCCCTTAGTTTTGATTACTTTATCACTAAAGAACATCCACAAACACAGAATTTATATATCTTTGCAAATGTTTTCATTTTTCCACGTTAGAAACACACTCAGGATCAGAGATGAAGGAACAAATGTCTGATTATAATAAAGGACTTCCACCTTTTTTAATAGAGAGATCAGAATTTCAACTGCACCACATACACTATTTCCAGCTGGCACATAGATTATTTTTATTCATTAAAATCAATGAAGAATTACCTCTTGGTAGCTGTATTGAACCAATATCACAGCTGTTAAAAATTTGTGTATTTTTTCCTAGTCCCAGCCCCTGGATGCTGTTACCCTTCTGACTGAGGTACAAGTTATGCCTTGCGAGCTCTCCTCTCCTCCCCTTGCTTCTCATCTGTGACTTGACCATGGCTGAAAACACACTTTATCACAGTGAAGCTGAAAGGGCACATTTTGTTTAAGTGCCATTCCAAAACCGGTATTGTGGCTAGACTAAATGTAGGACTTCATTAGCTCTGTTTCAGAAAGGGACATATCAGATACTTTGATGTTTTCTTCACATCCACCCACGACCATCTTCAAAGCCAGATACAGAAGTTAAGCTTAACATAAATCACAAGGTTGTTGGAAACCGTCGAGGATCATTTTCTATTTCACAGAAGGAAATGCAGCATGTCAAAACCTGGGCCTGAAGCAAACCAGGTGTGTTTGCATTTTGATAAATAACAGATGGGCTCACCAGAGTAGAGCTGACAGCACTGTATGCTCAGGTACCACTGAGATCAGACTCCTGTGCCAGGGGGAAGGGTATGTCCCACCCTGGGAAGGCCCAGGGTAGCAGCATGACTCAGAACTCAGTAAGGCCTATCCTAGAGCTCAGCCTACTGTGACTCCTCCACTTTCACGTGGCTCATCCTAGTGCTTCTCAAAGCATTCATTTAAAACATAAATATTTTAGAAAGCGCATTTTTAAACAGACTTTTCAAAAGCTGGGGTACCACCTCTGTGAGAAGGTACAGCTAAGTACAAATTAAAACATGCCTTAAGTGGGAGCAGATCAAGATATGAAAGGCAGGCTTAAAGCCAAGGCATAGCTACACTCCTGATGGGATGGCAAGCCCAGGCTCTGCAGGCATTAACAGTGAGATGTAACAGAATCCACTCTTCAGTCAATGCATTATTAAGGCTATAGGAAAGCAGGCGGTGTGTTCTGAGCTGAATTACACAGCATCAGGCCTCAGCACACCCATAAAAACGATATTATTCTTGGGAAGATTTTATTTGTATGACTTCTGCCATCTCCTTTTACAGCTATGTCAAATCCAGATGCCCTCCAGACCCCAAGGACTGCCAGAGAGGGATGACTAGTCTGGACACTTGCATTACTAAGTTTGCTGTGCTCCACAAGCCTTTTTCTTGCTTCTCATTACAGCTGCATCCTAGATAACCAGCTCTAGGAACAGGACCATGCAGGTATCAGAGATGGGCAAAACAAATCATTTTCTCCATGAAAGGCAGGATGGGATTTTCCTCAGTCAACCATGGAGTGTCTGCCAAGTCAGTTCCCAGATCTCACCAAGTCACATCAGTTTCTCTGATGCACAGTGGCGTTTGCAGCATGATCTGACCAAACACCTGCAAGTGGTGCCTGGACCAGGAGCTGGCTCTGATGAGGACACAGCCCTGCAGACCTCAGCTTGCACTCAGACTGAGCCCACCAGGAGCTGCTGGTGGCCCATTCTGAACTACAGCAGATTCCTCACAGAGCAGGAAAGCTGCTTCTGAACTGATGTAAATGTACATCCCAGTTATAAATGTTAAATGTAGAATTGCTACAATTAGATTGTCTTCTATTCCAATACAGCAGATGCATAATCAATGAAAAAGTGTATTTGTAAAAGCTCTCTCCAGATTAATACATGACATATGGGCTACCAGTAAAACCACAGAATACCTGGGTGACAGGATAAGCCAGACAGTTATACTGTCTGAAATAATGGGGTAAGAATTTAAAACTCTGAAAACATACTGTAACAGAGTCAGAATTACCACCACAAAGAAAACCTTAACTTTGGCCTCTCCTGAGTCAAGTGCCTAACTAAGTAACTTCTCTCCTTTCCTTTTTTTTTT
>VXAX01006475.1:210738-240556 GCA_013399835.1 Leptocoma aspasia
AAAGACAAAATACATTCCTGTTTTGCTTTAAGTCTGTAAATATGGCCTGGAATTGACCGTGGATAAGAGCTGTATGTGTGTAAAGTCAAGGTAAGGTCAGCACTCCAGGTTACACACATAGCCCAGAAACACAGTGCATTGCAGTGCCAGCAAGTGTCCGAGCAAGAAAGTAGATGTGGCAAATCAGTAGCTGATAAAAATGACAATAATCCTATTTTAATATGGTCTGAGGTTTGGGCTGTAAGCTGGCAAAAATGCAGCATGAGTCATTCTGTGTTTAAAAAAAATCACTGACCGTGGATATCCTGTTAAAATTCTATCACCAGTTGATACCAAATTAGCTTGTAGAAGTCTAATTTACTTAAGTTTAGGTACTGCCAGTCTCAGAAAAACAAACACATGCTGTACACTGCAGTTTTCCACAGCCAAGGTCCCAGAACTCACCTGTGGTTTGATCTACAAGCACGCGTGAGTTGATGATGCGCCCAAAACGGGAAAACATATCTTCTACATCCTTCTGTGTCATTGACCGGGGCAGGCCACTGATATATAAATTAGCATCCTTGATAACTTCAGAACTTGGGCGGGCATAGGAAACCTTTAAAAGAAATAAAAATACATGCTCAGGGCATTAACAGGGAAGATCAATTTATCGTCATGAGCCAATTTAATTAACTCCCCCATTGCCAACACATGCATTTTTATTGGAGTTCAAAAAAATGGAACCAAGAGAGAGTAGGGGAAAATCAAACAAACAACAGGAGAAAGGGCATGTCCCTACATAATGCCATTAACTTCGAGCTTACCTAAGAGATAACAACTATATTAGAATAGCTGTAAGGAGACAGCAACAGACCAATACCAATGCTCCCAGCAAACACTTTTGCCATGTGAAGAATCCTGAGTTCTGACTCAGCCACTGGACCTGCCACAGCTCACATCAGAAACTTGTCCTGACAGTGTATTTTCTAAAGCTTCATAAAAAGACGGCATATGTAGAGAGCCAATTTTCTGCCCTAATTTTTCTGCTAATGGAGAAAGCTGCATAGATCACCTAAGCAGGAGTGAATCCTACACATAGAGCACAGGCTATTGTTTTGGATAAGGAAAGGACTACATGTGTATTAACAAGATTTACAATAAATATTATGAAGCATCCAAGATGTGCATGAGTTAAAAAGCCTGGCAACCATCTAAAATGATCCCTATACTGCTATAAAAATAGTGGGAATATAAAGAAAGGGAACCTTCAAATACTAAGCTGTTTCAAAACACTTCACCACTCTCCTCCCACGATTCATGCTTGCTGCAGCTGTGAGCACACAAACTTTACCATCAGAATGCAGTTTATTATAATGCCATTTTCACAGAAGACTGAAGAGCTCTTACCTTGATAGTTTTTGACTGAAGTCTGAGACCATTCAGTGTGTTTATTGCTCTTTCAGCATCTTTTGCAGTTACGTAGTTCACGAAGCCGTAGCCTAAGCTGTGTCCTAAAGGGAAGAACATTTTTTAAAATTAATCCTAACAAAAGAATGTTATCACTACTAAACTGAAAGAAAATGCAAACAAGAAGTGAACTCAACATACACAGTCCACACAGCAAATATTTCAGTAAGCCAAGGAGGTTTCCCAAGGCTGGCACACATCCTGAGTAACTCGGAGGTCTTTATTTCCACTCTGGACATCGCTCTGCCTCCATAGACAGTAGGCATTAGACAGAGCACCCACNCCTAACTAAGTAACTTCTCTCCTTTCCTTTTTTTTTTTTCTTTTTTAATACACAAAATACATTTAGAACTTTCAGGGCAGTACTAAGTATATGAAATTAATTCCTTTGCTTAGCAGTAACCACAGAGGCCTGTAAGACATCTCAAATGGTTTAAAATATGAGAAAATGGAGGGAGGGAGGGAGGGANTTGATACCAAATTAGCTTGTAGAAGTCTAATTTACTTAAGTTTAGGTACTGCCAGTCTCAGAAAAACAAACACATGCTGTACACTGCAGTTTTCCACAGCCAAGGTCCCAGAACTCACCTGTGGTTTGATCTACAAGCACGCGTGAGTTGATGATGCGCCCAAAACGGGAAAACATATCTTCTACATCCTTCTGTGTCATTGACCGGGGCAGGCCACTGATATATAAATTAGCATCCTTGATAACTTCAGAACTTGGGCGGGCATAGGAAACCTTTAAAAGAAATAAAAATACATGCTCAGGGCATTAACAGGGAAGATCAATTTATCGTCATGAGCCAATTTAATTAACTCCCCCATTGCCAACACATGCATTTTTATTGGAGTTCAAAAAAATGGAACCAAGAGAGAGTAGGGGAAAATCAAACAAACAACAGGAGAAAGGGCATGTCCCTACATAATGCCATTAACTTCGAGCTTACCTAAGAGATAACAACTATATTAGAATAGCTGTAAGGAGACAGCAACAGACCAATACCAATGCTCCCAGCAAACACTTTTGCCATGTGAAGAATCCTGAGTTCTGACTCAGCCACTGGACCTGCCACAGCTCACATCAGAAACTTGTCCTGACAGTGTATTTTCTAAAGCTTCATAAAAAGACGGCATATGTAGAGAGCCAATTTTCTGCCCTAATTTTTCTGCTAATGGAGAAAGCTGCATAGATCACCTAAGCAGGAGTGAATCCTACACATAGAGCACAGGCTATTGTTTTGGATAAGGAAAGGACTACATGTGTATTAACAAGATTTACAATAAATATTATGAAGCATCCAAGATGTGCATGAGTTAAAAAGCCTGGCAACCATCTAAAATGATCCCTATACTGCTATAAAAATAGTGGGAATATAAAGAAAGGGAACCTTCAAATACTAAGCTGTTTCAAAACACTTCACCACTCTCCTCCCACGATTCATGCTTGCTGCAGCTGTGAGCACACAAACTTTACCATCAGAATGCAGTTTATTATAATGCCATTTTCACAGAAGACTGAAGAGCTCTTACCTTGATAGTTTTTGACTGAAGTCTGAGACCATTCAGTGTGTTTATTGCTCTTTCAGCATCTTTTGCAGTTACGTAGTTCACGAAGCCGTAGCCTAAGCTGTGTCCTAAAGGGAAGAACATTTTTTAAAATTAATCCTAACAAAAGAATGTTATCACTACTAAACTGAAAGAAAATGCAAACAAGAAGTGAACTCAACATACACAGTCCACACAGCAAATATTTCAGTAAGCCAAGGAGGTTTCCCAAGGCTGGCACACATCCTGAGTAACTCAGAGGTCTTTATTTCCACTCTGGACATCGCTCTGCCTCCATAGACAGTAGGCATTAGACAGAGCACCCACTAACAGCAAGAAATTTAGGACTGAAACAACTAAAACACCAACTCTGACCAAACTTCATGGGTGTGGAACAAAGGCAATGACTTAACCAAGTTCATCAGTACAAAGTCTTGTGGATAGAGAGCAGAAAGTGAGAAAACGTCAATGGATCAACTGTCAGGTATGAAATGAAGACCCTTGTGATTTCTTTGGTTATTCCAACCTCCACGCCTGGAGACAAGAAGGAAAAAGAAGTTTCCAATCCTTCATTAATACAGCTAACAAGCAGCCAGTTTCCCAAACACAGCATCATAGTAAAGAGTGAAAAGTTCTCTTTAAGGCAGACAATTCCTGTACTGTCACTTTATTTAAGTTTACTCTTAACTCTTAAAAGAAGAATTTGATAATAGAAATAAAAATCCTTGCAATATTTAAGAAAAATTATGTTTATTTGGATACTTACTTGTTCTGCTTCTATCTCCAATCTCCACAATTGCTGCTATCAATTATAACATTACATACTAAAATCATTTTGGGTTGCAATTTCCCAACAATTATGGGTTCTTATCAGCGTAGGCCTAAAAATAACTAAAATACTTTCAAGACTATCTCAGAGCAATAAAACAACTGCAATTCAACCCAAGACACACCTCTTTCAGCCAACTTCTCCTTGTATGTGCCAGATCTGTGGGATTTTCTACAGAAAATTCTAAGCATACATAGGAAAATGCGCTATTTTCCTCTAACAATATACTACTTTTAAATTATTAAGTTTTATTGTTAGGCTTAAGGACACTAGAAGAGAAAGCTAATTGTTATGGTAAAGGATTCTGTGGTGAAATAGCCCTTTTTTAATCACACTGCTTGGCTCTGCAATGGTCTTAGGAAGTTTCCTTATGTTTTCCTGACATTTCAGAACACCAAATATAGACACAGGTGTCCAATGATGATATCCTGGCACAAATGTCAGAGAAATTGAAGAAAAGGGCTGCAAGAGAACTGTAATTAACTTCAGATACTGAAATAAAGGATACCCAGTCTGCTGAGACATCAAGATTGCAAGTGTAAAATTCACAAGGAATGGAAGAAAACCCCAAACAACCCTCAGTGTTTTCATGCCAACAGACTGACTGCAGAGCTGCACCAGCTCCTGGCACGGCCTGTGCCTTTGGCTGCTTCCTTGTGAAACCTAACCCAGCAGCAACTCAGCTGAACCCAGACAATGTCAGAACCTGTGTCTAATACACCCTTTGTATAAACACAGGTTATTTCTGCCATCTGCTAAAACTCTTAGAGAAGCCAGATCCCCTGTGTTCAAGTCTTGCAAAGAAACAACATCCTGTTCCCTTAGAGACCTGGTGTTAAAGCAGCTCCAAACCAGCTGGTTTGGACACTGCACACAACTAACAGCAAACTGCCCTGTGCCAGCCAAGTAGGATTTAACTCCATGCTTTGGAGACCTACAGATAACATCTGCAAAATTCTGATCCATGTTTCTAACATGTACCCACAGCACGGTTTTTGTGATTCCTTTATAACATTTGTTTTGATTTATCAGTCAAAGATGGTCAACCATTTAGATCAAATATGGTTGGTTCACACTCACCTACTGAGATTATTTACCTCTGATTATGAAAATGAGTAATTGAACAATTAGAAAAACGTTGAGCACTAGGAGCCTACCTTATTTCTCCAGACTACAAAAACAAAAATAAAGTAAAGAGAGAAAAATACCAGGTGGACAGTTGGCAATGACTTTTTCAAGGATGGGAAAGATCCAACATCCCTCACAGGTCCAGCCCTGCTCTGAAGGCGCAGAGCAACAGCTGCTTTATGGATATTTTCAGTCTGTCCCAAAAGTCACATAAGCATGACTATTCCAGCAAGCTACCAAACAGAACCAGGTCCTAATAAAAATTATGGAAATGGGCCCTTAAAGACCAGGGAAACATACCCCAAACAAGACTAATCCCTCCAAGTGTGACCCACAGTGAGCCCTGGCAGTCAGGACTGTCACTTCCTGGATGGATGCTGCACTGGGGAGGACTGGGGGACTATCCCCCTGACAGGTGAAGAACAGCAGGATTCCACTCATATAAATTTATTATGCTGTCTTCAGTACACTGAGTATCCTTCCAACAAGATTCCAGAGAACACAGCAGGCATAGAATTGTAGATGATGGAATGGTTTGGGTTTGAAAGGACCTTAGACACAATTTCATTCCACTCCCTGCCACAGGCAAGGACACCTTCCACTATCCCAGGCTGCTCCAAGCCCTGGCCAACCCGGCCTTGGACACTGCCAGGGATCCAGGGGCAGCCACAGCTGCTCTGAGAAACCTGTGCGAGGGTCTCTGGCAGTGGGAAGCTATTTCCCCTTGTCCTGTCCCTCCATCCCTTGTCCCCAGTCCCTCTCCAGCTCTCCTGGAGCCCCTTTAGGCCCTGCAAGGGGCTCTGAGCTTTCCCTGGAGCCTTCTCTTCTCCAGGTGAGCACCCCCAGCTCTCCCAGCCTGGCTCCAGAGGGGCTCCAGCCCTGGGAGCAGCTCCATGGCCTCCTCTGGACTCACTCCAACAGGTCCATGTCTATCTTGTGTTGGGGTCTCCAGGGCTGGAGACAGCTCTGCAGATGGGGTCTCACCAGAGTGGAGCAGAGGGACAGAATCCCCCTCTCCCCTGCTGCCCACGCTCCTTTGTTTCCTTCCAAAAGCATCACACAAGCTATGCGCTTATGCACTGAGATCAGCGACAAGGAATTTTAAGTTACTTATATACAAGATAAAACCAAACCTACCTTGCAGCACCCATGGACACCCAGGAGTAAAAGGCACTATGTGACAAGGGTCCAGTCCCTGTAATCAGAAACTGTGCCCTAACACACACCAAGCCCACATTAAAAGCAGTCTGCCAGGCACTTTGAAAGCACATTCTACAGCCTCCAGCCAATGCTCTCCTTTTACAGGCTGAGCTGTACATATTCTGTGTCCACTTGTTCCTGTACAAGTCCTATCCCAGACCTTATACACATTTCTCCTTCCAAGTGTCTGTGCCCAAAGTACCCTCACACAATGACTGTATCCTTTTTTACTGTTTTTGACTGGCCTTCTTTACAGTTTCAGTCAGAGCAAAGTTCTGCATCTTTTTCACTTCCAGTTTTATACAGATTCTTCAATGACTATTCCTTATCCAACAGTTTGAACGTCCTGAGAAATGAGGGGGCAGGGACATAATGGGGTTTACTCAAACACTGATTAAAAAAACAAAGGCTCTGAAGGTGGCAGGATCACAAAGTTCATTCTCATATTCCCTCTAGGCACTTGACAGTAAGTTTGTACTCAACCCCAATGTTAGAGTCCGATTAACTATTACCTGGCGATAGGTAAGAAACTATCAATTACCTGTATTTCCCTACAATAACTTAAAATGCAGACCTTTAAGTCTGTACTTACCACCTTTAAATTACAGTAGTATAAGATGGCCTTATAGTCCTTAAGTGCTAGAAAAACCCAACCCATACAAAACTGACAGCATATGTTAACTTATCTTGCTCTAAAATACCCAACAGCACCAGCCTCAGCCATCTCCTCCCACTTAGTGCCCGGTGCTCATCTCTACACAGGCTGGACCAACACACAACAGTCCTGCCACTGCAGGAGACATTTCCACCTCATGGATGCCTCTGCAGGAATGGTCTTTGCTTCATAATTTTACTCCAAAACAGTACAATCTACCTATCTGCTAGGGATGACAGAAATATATAAGGAATTGGCATTAACACAGCATTATGACTGCTGTCAAGTGTTTACCCCAGGCAAGGAGAGAAGTTTTTCTGCTTTCTCCTGATGTTCCTGGCTTGCTATAGAAGCCTGCAGCACAAAATAAATTGGTGCTGTAACAGTTTTCAAAACATTTTAGTAGACAGGAATTAAAAAATATTTTTTAAAGTTTATATATACATAAATATAAATTTACTCAAGAGACAAAGCTAAGAAAGAGCAATAAGTAGGTCCTTATCTGGACAAATAATTAACGAAGTAACTACAAAACCTAGTTTTAAGCAAAATACTACAGTCCTTCAGCAGAAAGAATCAAGTTTTGTTTCCATGATAAAAGGCCCTTTCAGCACAGAGGGTACTGCTTTTCTTTCCGTGCATCACTTGAGTTTCTGCTTCCTTTCCCAGCTCCCAAGACACACGGCTTCAGTCACCAGCTTCTTCCTTATTCCCAGCCCAGTGCTGACAACTCCAGCTTTACTGAGGAGCCTGATACACACCAGAGCACTTCACTGAGGGCAGCTAACTCAGATCCTCCCCATCCTGTCCTCCATAAGAAACCCCAAAATCAAACCTGGCTCCTATTATGTCAGTGCACCTCAGCATGATGGCAACTTAGTTTAGAACTTGTTTTCCGAACTGGGAATCAGTTTTTGGAGGACATGAGCTGGGTTTGAGTTTTTTGTTTGGCTTTACAGACTGTGCCATGAGAGATAACCAGAGAGCCTAAATACATGCGAATGCATTGAAAAGTACCACGTAAAATACCAGGCATCAGCAGAATTCAAAGCAGTGGCTATAGTTTCTGAGGATAAGAACACATTAAAGTGCTCAGATGTACCCTGTGTGTGCCTGTTTAGCACAGTTACACTGTTGTACAACCAGGGCTACACAATCACGTCAGCCTGGAGAAAAATGCAACCATCCTGCATCAAACTTCCCAGAAAGTGTTATGACAATGGAGAAGTGCAGCACGGTAGGATTGGAAGAGCAGGTGATCAAGAGACTGCACCCAAACTGCCAAGCAAGTCACAGCACACATACAGCATCCTCTGTTTCCTAACAGCCAGGAAAACATGCAGATGTGTGAGCAGAGCAGCCTGGCTGAGCAGGGAGCCATGGCAGAGCTCCAAGGGAAACAGAGAGCACAGGACATAGAAGAAGTGAGAGCTACAAAAGGAGGAATTTGGAAACACTGTCCACTGTGTCTGAGGAATAGCAGAGCTCAAATGCAGTTCAGACTTGAAAAGAATGGAAAGAAACAAAAGAATAATATCAAGGGTAACAAGAAAATGTTCTATTGCTGTCCCAGCAGCACAAGACTCAAAGTACAGCAGCAGATTTAATATGTGATCTGAGCAGAGGGGCACAGGATGCTTTCTGTGTCTCACTTCACCAGCAAAGTCTAACAGGCCTCTGCACTTTGGAAAGAGCTCCCAGAGAAAGGCCAGTGGATGAACACTGAGCCAGGGACTGACTGGTTGAGTGAACTGGTCCCAGTCAAACTCATAGGGAGATGAAACGGGCTCTGTGTAAGGGTGATGAGGCACCAGGCTCATGTCCCTGCCAAAACTGTTTCATCTTTGAATGATCAGGAAATTGGAAGAAGGAAGGTAAGCACCGCATCCATCTTCAAAAGGAGACAAAAACACCCACCCCACCCCCCCCACACACACTCTAGCTGTATGCCTGGAACTAGTGGAGTTTGCAGGGTCTCTACTGGGACCTGCGGTTTACCTCGTGACCCATACTGTGGAGGAGGTGATGGGAATGTGCTCTCACCAAGACTGAAGACATCACCAGGCTGGGAGGAACCTGCCACAGACTGAAGGGTCGGGCTGCCACAGGGGACAGGCCAAGAGCGTCTCACAGAATGCAGCAAGGACTGATGCAGAGCCCTGGCTGTGGGGAGAAAGACACTGGCAAAAATGGACTGGACACTTACTGGCTGGAGATTGTTCTATGGAAAACGAGCTGGGGATCAGGGCAGCCAGCAGTGCCCTGAGGGAGAAGGGTAACAGCATCCTGTACAGCCAGAAGACAGAACACTTGACTCCAGAGACAAGCACTTGCTATTGTTACATCCTTAGCAGATTTTGTTTTCATACTGCAAGGTGTCCTCACATCAAAAAGAAAGCAGCTTCATGAAGGATTTCTGTCAAAACACATTTTTGGATGGGAACAAACATCTGAAGTATTTAATGACCAATTTTCAAAACTAACAATTAAGGGCATGATTTTCCATTCCATGTCTATGTTGATCAAATTCCATCATCACAACATAGACAGCAATAAATAGAATACCTTCTAGCATATAATTCATAGTATGTTTTCTAAAATACAGGAAATTATGGAATTATGGAATCGTTTGGGTTGGGAGGGACCTTAAGAGACAATTTCATTCCAACTCCTGCCATGGGTAGAGACCTTCCACTACACCAGGCTGCTCCAAGTCCTGTCCAATCTGGCCTTGGGCACTGCCAGGGATCCAGGGGCAGCCACAGCTGCTCTGGGCACCCTGTGCCAGGGCCCTGCCACCCTCACAGGGAACAATTCCTGCCCAATATCCCATCCAGCCCTGCCCTCTGGCAGTGGGAGCCATTCCCTGTGTCCTGTCCCTCCATCCCTTGTCCCCAGTCCCTCTCCAGCTCTCCTGGAGCCCCTTTAGGCCCTGCAAGGGGCTCTGAGCTCTCCCTGGTGCCTTCTCCTCTCCAGGTGAGCACCCCCAGCCCTCCCAGCCTGGCTCCAGAGCAGAGGGGCTCCAGCCCTGTACTCAATCCTTCATTAATGGTATAGATCATGCATATCAACTACTCTGGAAACACATGAAGCTGTAGCTAAAACCCATAGTTTGAACCAAAAATTTTCTCTTATCCAGTTCCCTAGCAATGTCCTCTCATCCATCCCACCAGTGACACTGAGCAGCTGCTGTGTCTCTGACACAACCATTTGTGCTGTGGTGACCACAGTGAGCTCCAGAAAACACACTACTGGAGACAGAACTGAGTACAGGTGCTTCAGTGCTTCAGGTACTGAAGCAGTTAAAAGTAAATTTCACTTTTACTTTGCCTACCAAAAATATTCAGTCAAACGGAAGCAAGTATTTTTTTGTTTACCCAAATAATTTGTTGAAGCAACAATTAATCATTCTGAAATATTTTCTTCTGCCTCATCTCCAGTTAAGCCATAAATGCTGCCCAAAACTATCATTGAGTCCCTGAAACACCAAGACAGCACCAGAAACCCCACACATTCCTGCCTGTGTCAGGCTGGGGGCAAAGCTCAGCACACCCAAAGAGCCCAGGGCTGCACCTAACCCAGAGAGCCAGGGGAGCACTGTGCCCTTGCAGGGCTGGGTCCCTCAGACCAACACTGCACGGGCGCTCACCGCACCGTGCTCCACCTACAGAGTACACAGCTCAAAGTTTACGTTGATATTTAAGCATTTCCATCATGTTTCGCCCTTTATTGCTAGTCCATGCAGCAGCTCAGGATCTTCCTTCTACAGGACCTGAACCCAGCTTTGTTGCAGTTCCTGTGACTAAGACCCAGACTGCTCACTAAGCCAATTCCCACTTCTGCTCAAGACTTTAAACCTGCACATCTTACTGAACAGACACTTGATGGCAATAGAAAGGAACTAGCAAGGAAACAGGAAAATATCTAGTTATATTGATAATGACTTTCCAATCCACAATGTGACCCCACTGCTTCCCCTGGCTTTAGGACACAGCCAAACAATTAAGTCTCATTTATAGAAGTTTAAGGGCAAAAGCACATTTAGCTGGTTTGGAAAGCCTGACCTTCAAACAACTCAGAAAAACATTACAAATTACAAATAAAGCTACCTCTCCTTTTTATGTAAAATCAGTGATATTTCCCTTGAAACAAAGATGAATACAAGCAACTCAGACAGCTCTTTGGGGAAAAAGTCAAAAGCTACAAAGCTAACTTGACAAAAGTCTGTTGTCAACGCTGGTTCAGAGAGCTCACAGGGATCTCACCATCTCCACAATATTGGAAAAATTCAACCATGAGAGTAACAGATTTAAATCCTGAAAACAAAAGGGTGGGGGTTTTTTAGTAATTAATTTTATTTCACAAAGCCTCTCTGCATAATTATTATTTCTGTATGTTCTTTTTAATTTTTTTCCTTTCTCTCAGTTCCAGAATACTTCTCTATTGAGATTTCAGTTGCTCCAGGGCTCCTTTTCCAGATGAACTGCCAGCATCCAAGATTCTATGAAATGAAAAGGATTTGTAAAGTGAACACAGAAAACACCAGGCCCAAAACTGTGCAGAAATACCACAGGCTGGTTTTTTTGGAAGGAGTCTGGGAGGAAAATGCCTGCCCACTTACTGTAAGACATTTCTTTAAACAGGACCGAATTTATTCACCTGTTGTCAGAACAAAAATCTGACTCTTCAAGATGTTGAGGGCTCAAAAATTCACTTCTTCCTTCTCTTGAGGAAGAAACTTCAACTTTCAAATAACACTTCTTTAGCTGCAAACATAACAGTACAAAAACCTCAGCAAGTGCTCAGTCACCTTGATCCAAGGCTGAGCTGAACCCAACTTTTACACTGCAGAAACACACCTGCTCCATTGGAAGAGAATGAAAGTATTGGAAGATGTAGAAAAATAACTTCCACTGAAAACATGTTGAAAAATATTAGAATGCAACCAAAGATATTGCTACATGGCTCATTTGTATGGCTTGATGAGGGAAAAAAAAAGCAAAGGAAGTTGAGCCATAGAATGGTCTGTACAGCTCTCTTGGCCTTTTTGACTTTTGTACCATAAGGAGGGTTATATTTAACCCTCTCAGAGTATCCACACAGAGTGGAAAGACACCCACAACCCCAAAACAGCAGGGAGTCCCTGCCTGTTGTGCCAGCCCTGTCTCAAAGCTTTCAGAGAACACTCTCAGGGTCCCTCTGAGTGGCAGCACCACCACCTGGTGACCAGCCACTGTTCCCAGTCCAGCCTCACTGCGCACACACCGGCTGTGCAATCGTTTGTAACCATCAGCCAGCTCAGTGACCAATATTTTTAACAGATCTGGCCCTGACGTCAAACCTTTGGGTACTTCACTAGGGGCTCCCCTCCAGCTGCACCTTGTGCTGATGAACCCCAAACTCAAGGACTGGTTTTCAACACACTCACAGGCCCTTCACCTGGTCACACAGGTCCTCCTCACTGGCAGCAGTAAGAACACATCTTCCCAGCCTCAGTGAGAGGCCCCAGCCACTCCCTGCACAGCTCCACCATCCTTTTCAGTCAAGGCAGCTTTTCTTTGGCCAAGGCCTCTGCTTGGAAAAGTGCTGCCACAACTGCTAGAGACCACAGCACATCATCACCAGCCCTGAGTGCACATGGGCTAAGCACAGCAGAGTGCCCGGTCCCTGCCCTGCCCTGCCCGCTCACAGCGCTCCAGAAGCTCTGCTCTAGGCCAGACTGGTACATAGGCCTGGCCTCAGCAACAGCTAAACCAGTCCTTGACTGTTCCCAAGCATGGGTCAATCAGAACAAAAACTTCAGCCTCCTTTTGGTCACGTACACCTGACAAAGCTCAGAGCAACCTGCTCCAAGTCCAGGTGTCCTGCAGCTATTCCATCCTGACAGCAGCCAGCACTCTGGGTCATAAGAAGGGTACCAGAAATCCACTGAAAACCTGAGATATGCCCCGAATATTGAGAAGCAGAGCCCAAGAACTGCTGCTACAGCTGTTGCTTCTACTGGCTGTGCTCTGATCCCTCTGAAAGAACCCAGGCAACCTTTAGGGCTAGAAAAATGAGGAAGGGTCTGGAGGGGAAGGGTCTGAGGAGCAGCTGAGGGCACTTGGCTCGTTCAGCTGGAGCACAGGAAACTGAGGGGAGGCTCCTGGGGGCTGCAGCTCCTCCCGAGGGGAGGCAGAGGGGCAGGGGCTGAGCTCTGCTCTGGGACAGGGACAGGAGCCCAGGAAGGGCTGGAGCTGTGTCAGGCCTTGGCATGGAGCTCAGGGAAAGGTTCTTCCCCCCGAGGGTGCTGGGCACTGCCCAGGCTCCCCAGGGAATGGTCCCGGCCCCAAGGCTGCCAGAGCTCCAGGAGCCTTTGGCCACCGCTCTCAGGGATGCCCAGGGTGGCATTGTTGGGGTGTCTGGGCAGGGACAGGGTGATGATCCCTGTGGGTCCCTTCCAGCTCAGGATATTCCAGGATTCTGTGATTTAGGTTAACTGTATTCCTATACCCTTGAGAGAACTCAGTTACTACCTCCGAGGCAGTTTATGTGGCCACCTTTATGACAAAGGGGATTAGGTGGAGCTGGCAAAGCTGGTGCTCACATTTTAAGTATTTGGGCAATTTGTCTGCAAACCATTTGCACTTCTCATTAAGTTAACCATTGCCACAAGGTATTCTTGAATGCACATTTAAAGAAATCACATACCACCAAATGTGATTAAAGAGCTAGGAAAAAAAATCCAGAGGTAATTATGCATTCCAATTCCACAAAAACTGCATAAATAATTTCATGGGTGTTTTGAATGCAAAAGGAAACTATTTCAGCCAAAGAGAATACTTAAGTATTTTCCAAAAACAAGAACACTTCAGAATTCTGTTTCTAGATTGAGTTCACCACACTGGTGAAATGAGTAGTTGCCCTATCACAAGAACTTGAGCTACTCACCACCCTGCAGTACCTGACAGCTGGGCAGTAAAATCCTCCTCCCCTTTCTGCTTGAAAAGCTCACATGGACAAGGATAATAATTTCTTTTTTAGCTGCACAATCTCTGAGAATGAGTCTTCCAGAGAAGACATGAAAATAAAAAGGCAGGGAAAGGGTAAAGCTTTATGTCCATTCCTGAGGAATTGCAACTATCTGAAAGAGACTTCTTTTGGTCCTGTAAGCAACATGTCCCAGGCACACCTGCAGGGAGTGAGCCATCACGACAGCAATGTTTGAGATGGAGCCCAAATTCCTGCATAAAACCTTAACAAGTCACCCCAAAATGTCCTTTCTGCTCCACACTTCCCAGCAGCAGTGGAGAGATCCCTTTGTCCTGACAGCTGATGATCACTTTAGTGACTTCCATCAGAACTCACACTGACACAAGCAAATGCAGAGAGTGCAGAGGAAGCCCACATCTCTGTCCCAGCCTCTGCACAGAGGGGGCCTTGTCTGGGGAGCTGACAGGTACAGACAGAGCCTTTGGAACAGTGAGAAGGATCATATCCTACACTTCCTAGAGTAGAAAGTCATGAGTACCAGAGGGAAAACATTCCCTGCTCAGGCAGTACAGAAGGTGTGAGGGAAGGAACAGGAACCCTCAGGAAGTTGGATGCCTCCTTTCCAAAATCAATCACAGTCAGAAGGAACCCCCACAGAATGAGGTGTGCACAGCAACCAGTCACCAGGGACTAAGAGCAGGGATATGGTGTCAGGAGCAATAAATAGATCCCATAGAAGTCTGAGACCATAAACACATGGGGAAAAAGGTTCATAGAATCCTAGAATAGAACCCTAGAATATTCTCAGTTGGACTGATGGTCCTTGTGGGGCCCTTCCAGCCCCTGTCCCTGCCCAGCCACCCCAACAATGCCACCCTGTGCATCCCTGAGAGCGGTGGCCAAAGGCTCCTGGAGCTCTGGCAGCCTTGGGGCTGGGACCATTCCCTGGGGAGCCTGGGCAGTGCCCAGCACCCCCAGAGGGAAGAAACTCTTCCTAATATCCCATTTAAACTACCCCCACACAGTTTCATGGTAGTTTTGATGAATTCTTTTCCCTTGCACTCTGAGAACAGTTACATACATTATCACAGGTGGGAGCACCCCACAGCTCACACAATTATTCCAGTAAGGAGTATTATTTTTGATATCATGTGCTGCCATTGCACATGAGTTTGGCAGCTTTTTGGTTTTAATAACTCCACAAAAAAAGCAGTTTAACTCTACCTTTTTAGAGGTTTATGACAGTCAGGTTCGAAAGTACCAATACTTCAGCAGAGTAAGTGGAAGACAGAGAAACTAAAACACACATGACCGATTAACTTTCAGCTTCAGCATTTAGTCCAGAAGGACTAACAGCCTGTGTACAGCTGCATGGACAGCAGACTAAAAATGACCAGGCTCTCTTGGAAAATTTAGAGCTATTGAGCAGAAGCATCCGTGCTGTGCAAAGTCAGACATTCTGACACAATGAGCCATCAGCATCTGTGCTGCAAGAAACTGAGCAACCCCAGAGGGGCCCAAAGGCCTGGATTCCTGCATTAACAGGTACTGAAGGAGAAATGTTCTAAAAAAACCTCACCTGCTAGAGGAGTCCAGCCCAGCACAATGGCTGGAAACCCAGACTCCAGAACTTGGATGTTGCAGCAAAGTCAAACACAGCCCATGTAAATACAGCATGAGACAGATTTCTTCTGCTGGATCATCTCCAGCACGAGGCAGTTGCTCCAAGGAAGTGGACATTTAACATCATACACATCCCTGGAGAGGGAATCAGTGCAGAGTACAAGTCTGGCCCTGCTGTGTCAGCAGTCAGTGCTGCAGGGCTACTGTCTGATCGGTGCAGGCCAACTGGACCAACCCCAGACTCCCTGCTCTCAGCCTCACGAGCCAGAACCACAGGAAGAGAGGATTTAATTGATGGAATCAGGTCAATGGCTACTCACAGACCTCAGCAATCATCATGACAGGCCAGGAGATGCACCACTGAAAAGTTACATTGCAGGCTGGACACTGCCATACTTTACCAGGAAGTGGGAATCAGCTTTCGAACATTTCCCTAGGGTTCAAAGCCCCAGGGCACGGCTGATGCTTGATTAAGATCTGACAGAAAGAATAGTGTCCAATGAATTCTATCATTCTCTTATAAAAACCCTGGATGTCCAAGACATACTCACCATAAACACAAGTACAGTGAGCAGCATACAACAATCCAGTATTTGCCTGCTGACCCCCAGTACTGATCCACTCATCACAAGTCAAGCAAAGCCATGTCTGGAAGTGCTGAGGAATGCACTGCACCAGCTGGGGAATGCAAAGCCCAGCACTCTATTCCTCCAGTAAGATCAGGAGGAGCCCTGCATCCTCCTAATGCTCATCTACTATGCACAAGTTTCTCTGTACAGGTACTGGAAAAAAAGGAAAAAAAAAAAAAACAGAAAAAGAAGCTGTCACAGCTCAAACAACAAACCAGACACACAGTCACACCTTTATCAATTGTTATAACCCATATGTACACAAGCCCAAAAGCTCCTGGTAAGGAATGTGAACTGACACCATGGTTTGCTGCTACTTTCACCTTCCTGTAATGCTCTGCTCATCAGTAGTGAGATAAAGGGTAAGCTGTCTGAAGGCTTCAAGGAGTTTCCCTGCATTTTATAACCACAACCTAACACATGGAACATGGATTGTTCAATACTCTGCTGCATTTGAAGCAAAACACAACAACATATGTAATGATCATAATAAAATACTTTGCTCAAAAAAACCCAAACTTTGGCTTTCAAATAAATTCTTGAATCCCAGTAATCAGTCTCCAGACAGCTTATGCCAGTTCAGTAAGTCATGAAAAACTGCATTCCAGGGACAAGTATTTTCTGCCCGACATTTCACTAACAGACAATAAATCGAGAAGAAATGTACGTATTCAATGTTTTACAAAAAGCAAGCATTATCAACTAAATGTTGATTTTAACTCTGCAAACACGAACAAAAAAAGGAACTTCAAAGACAAAATACTCTGATTATTAAAACTTTATGGGGGCACCAAAAGCTATGACTTCATTGAAAAGAACTAAACTGATCCAAAAAGTCTAATTCCAACAAAAGCAAAAGGTTCCCTCCCTCCTGTCCAGGCCACTCAACCCGCTCTTATCTCACATGCCAATATTGTGACTGATCTGACCAGAAACCAAGGTCAGGGAGCTGAACAGGTTTTTCTGCAGCTCCAGTTTCCTGCTGTCTGCCACGGGGTCAGAGAAACGCAAGTGGAGGCACAAGAAAAGCAGAACTGTGCCACAGGATTTTTCTGTTTGGGGACTGGTGCACATCCATCTGTTTAACAGACAGTTTGAGAATAAAGAATATAATGTGAACATCAAAAGGCAGAAACAAAAGCAAGAGGAAGAAAAAATGCTCAGAAGAAGCCAATTCTTTGGCACTGATATTCCAGAATTATCAGTAAGCATGGAGATGACTGGTAACTGCTCCTAATAGTGTTGCAAGCAAATGAAAAATTAGGTAGCAACAAAATTCAGTGGCATGACCACAGCAGCCTCACAGAACCCAGCACCTGCAACAACTTTAGAGAAAAACCAGTGTTTTGTCCACAGCCACTCAAGGACTCTCTACAACAATAACAGCAATTTTACTTTTGATTCTTGAGGTTAAGAACAACCTTGAACACACAAGTGTATGTTTTGGACTTTAAACTACCCAGTGCTGTCAAGTTCCAAGTTAAAGTTAACCAGACTTTACCAGAGTGTTTGATGCTACACGTAACAGTGTGAAGCAGGCTCTCAACTTCACAGACTGATGAGTCTCTTGCTTCCCACTGAAAATATCCTTCCCTCCACACAGGTTATGTGTTTATTTTACAGGTGTGGGTCAGCTATGACCTGCTATCATTTAAGCAAGGGGTCTTATTCCTTGCAAAACCAGCCTTCAAGAGTAAGCCTCAGCTTCTAAGTGCCACAAAGCACATGACAACATCTGGGATGAACACTCACCCACTAAAACATTCAAAGAAACCAGTATTTATGTAACTATTTCATCATGACTGAACATATACATCCCTTAAGTAGAGATACAGACAGACAGACATCATGAGATACTTCATCTGTAAGATATCAGGAAAGCCAAAGACATGGAAATCAGAGAGGCTACTCAGAAGGGAAATTCTGAAGTTTTAAATTATTCAGTTCTCATGGGTATTCTCAAGCAAATAAAGCCCTAAAGATGATGCACAAAGAGCACCCATGCATTCCATCAGCTCCCATGCAGCTTTTCCAGACTGGGGAGCAGTCTCAGGCCGGTTCCACTATGGATTAGATAACAATCAGTATTGCTGGATTCTGAAATACAACACTGAGCATGTGCAGCAGAGAATTCCACAAGCAGTGAGCTGCAGGCTGGGAACAAACACCAGTGCACAGCTAGTTAACAGCACTTTTTTTTTCTCCTCCAGAAACAACCAAGTGCTCTCACTGAATCCAAGATTCTGCAAATTCTGAACAAGAATAACCAAAACTTATAAATGAAGTATTTTAACAGTGCAAGTATTAAGACCGCTTCAGAGAGCAGCTAAAACCTCCTGCAACTAAACAGATATGGAAGCAATTGCTCTGTCAGCATTTGTTTTGCTTCAAGGAAACATTAAGTTTCACAAGTCAGAACAATTCATTCTTCTCATATTTTAAAGCTACTACTACCAATCCTATTTAAGGAACTTACAAGTTAAATTCTGCAACAGTGATAAGACCTACAGCCACTTCAGAACCTCAGCACACCTATATTTTAGTGATCAAAATCAGAACAAAAGGTTTGTTTGTATATTCAGAGCTCTGGTTGAGTCAAAAACACTCAGACTGTAGGAAGAATAAATCAGCTGGGGACTAAATCTAAGCCAGTTTTAGACTTGCCTATTAATGTTCAAATTTGGGAACTGTACTTCTTGGAATTCTTAGCCATACACACAACAGTCATTAACTCAGCCTTGAGCATTCCATCCTTCCAATACTCAATCCTGGCATTACTGGAGTTCCAGGCAAACTTGTCAATAGTTTAATTACACACACAAATATTTAGTATTTCTACATTAAGTAGTATTCAGTCAAGTATTTGCTCAAGGAGTCTAGCACAAGGTGACAATTTATGAAATACTAAATCATACCTGCAACTTTGTCCCGAATAAGTTTTGCAGACTCCACTTCACCGATGCTGCTGAACAGACTCCGTAATTCATCCTGTGTCATGTTCTGAGGAAGGTAGTTCACAATCAAATTTGTCCTACCAATATCATCCCTGCAATCTTCAGCCATGTGATCTTCATAACCATTGGACATTTTACAATATATCTGCAAAGGGAAAAAATCCTCAGTGAGGTTTAGATCTTCACATTTCCATAAACCAAACTTCCTCCACCTGAAAAGTTTGAATGTTTATTTAAAAAACTGAGAACAAGCCACTGCTTCAGCAATGCATTTTTTCAACTCAGAAAATGAAACTAATTGTTGAAAATTCCAGAACAATTCATTCTTTCAAAGGCCCAAACACGACATTTTACAGAACTACGTACCATTTAAGAGCTCCTCAGGATTTCTATTTTTTTACACTAATAAACAGCATCAAGATAGATTTTGAAGACATTCCTGTAAACTCCCAAGTATTCCCAACAGCCAAGGTAAAAATCAGGTCCCGCATGTCCAGGTACTTGACCGGCCACAACCAAACTGCCACCTCAACCTGAATTCCAACCTTATGCCCAGAACTCTTTCAGACAGGGAGACAAGAAGCAGCAAGATCTGACCCAGTTCAGTGTTTCAACTGGGGACTATTAATTTTCTGAATGTTTTCCCCTGTAAAGGTTGTCCATCCTGCACCTCAAGGCCTGCTACTATTTAATGCTGCCTTTGGTGCTGCTTAACTGTGTGCATGAAACTGGTGAGTTTGTGCTGCACACTGACTTAGGGGCATATTGAGTATTTGATACCATTTCTATTTTTGCAGCTTTTTTAAAGAAAGCCTTGAGAAAACATACAGAATTCCTATCACAGGAAGATACTCTCTGCCTCAGTCCACCATCAGGGATTGAATCCTGATGTTTTAGTTGACCTACAACTAAAACACTAGACTCAAGCTGCTCATAGCTTGCTGGAATTCTAGCTTTTAAAGCACTTCAACTACTTTGAAATAGTAAAAATCAGAATATCTAAACCCTGTTTCTGCAACGGGTTCTCCAGATCTGGATCTGCTAAAGGATAAGCCTTTCCAGGGATTGCACCACTACTGACAGACAGAAATTGAATCATGGAAGAAATCAGAAACAGCAACCAGAAATCCTCAGTCTAGAAAGGGAATGATCCCTGCATGAAGAGACTTCCAGGACCTTCACCAGCAGCTGCTGTTATTTCATGTTTGACAGTGAAGGTCAATTTTTTAAACAAATACCTGACCACATCACTATAGAATAAACCATGAGAAGACTTATGCTAATTTGAGATTTAACACAGTATGGATTTTAATCTTTATCTTTTCAATATGTGCTGAAGCATTAAGAGCTGGCAGCTCTTGCTCCCCTTCACCCACAGATCAGGTTCTACCCCCATTTTTGTGTTTCAAGTGTTAACACGAGCCCATTCCAGCACCTTCTGACCATGGGATAACCAATCTGTTCTGTGAAGGCAATGGAAAGCCACACAGGAGGGAAGCCCCTTTTGTTGTGTCAGCAGTTTTAATCAGCTTTCCTTGCAGCAAGATAAGCACCAGTTAATGCCACAGGACAGGAGAGCAGGGGGAAGCACTGCAAAGCTGGAAGCAGTGGAAGAGACTCCCCTCAGCAGACAATTTTTAAGCCACCAGGTCATCTCAGTTGTACTGCAAATTCTGTCATTAAATACACATTCCCTCCTGGCTCTGTCAGAACTTGCTGAGCATAATCTCAGAGAAGTTTCCTGTTCTGGTAAACAATACTCAAACAGTTGAACCATCAGTGGTTATCATGCCTAAGTTATAAAACCATGTAGCACACATTTTCAGAATTATCTGAATAGAAGGCAACTTGGCTTGCCTTTGCCCTCTACAAAATTCAAGCCCTACAAGCAGAACAAGCAGAACCAATATATTGATGAGTGCAAGTTGTATGGCACAACTAGAATATTCAGTAAGCAAAGGAAGAAACATTGAGATTTTCCACCTTTAAGAGGAAAAAGTTAAAATTTCCTTCATTTTAACCAAATTTGCTCTTTATTGCCATTTATTTATTATATAAATCCTTCGTGCTGCTGAAATTAAGAAATTGTTATATTTTCTAATTATTTCAAGAACAGACACTTAAAAGATTGGGGTTTTGGGTTTTTTTTAATTCTCCAGGGTGTATCTGCTGCCTGAAAAGGAGGCACCACAGTCAGATACCAAGCAGAGAAACCTTCCCAGCACACCATAATGGCAAGTTACCACACTTACATCTGGCATAAAGCAGAATTGACAAGAGTTTGGCAAATGGCTACTGAATTTCCATCATTGTCCCACATCCTCTAACCTGTCTGCAATACTCATAGTCTACACCTCCCAGGATACTCAGTGCCTGGGGCAGTGCTGATTCAGAGCCATTAGAAGGTGGGAAGGAAGCTTCCACCTGCTTTTCTTCAGGCTTTTAGAAAGCAAACATAGGAAGCCCTTACATACAGGCCTGGCAAACGTTTCCATGGTATAGCAGGAACCAAGCATGCAGGAGCAATAAAGGCACAGTGAAGAGCTAAAGGAGCAGAGCGCTGAGAGAGAAGATCCCTCTTTCTTCCTAATCTCTTGCTGAGCACTTACACAATCTGCTGCAGACCTAACACTGTCCAGCCAGCCTGGAAGTTTGTGGGAAACCACTGCCTCTGTTGCTGAGGTGTTCAGGAAACTCCCCCATTCGACCAACCTGATGCCACTCTGGGGGTCCCGCTGGTACCACCCCAGACTGGCACTGCTGGGATCAAAGCCCCTTCACAGCAGTGGCTCCAGTGACCCCACAGGCCCCCAGTCAGACCAGCTCCTCTCACCAGCTCGGCCCCAGGTTTCCAGGTGCTGCAGTGATACGGAACAGCTCGAGCTGGTGCCCCTGGGGAGGGACAATGGACAAAGCCCCCCTGGGCTGTGCCCAGCCTGATGCTGGTGTTTAGTCCAGGGTCTTCTCAATGTGTCAGGGAAGGTTTAGGCTGGATATTAGGAAAAGGTTCTGGAAGAGGCTCCCCAGGGAAATGATCATGGCCCCAAGTCTGTCAGAGCTTAAGAACCCAGAACAACCTGCAGCTCACACTGCTGCCGACCTACACCAGCTGTATTCCTCAATGGGTGAACAGTTCTCATGCTAGCAAAGTTAAAAAGAGCCCCTGAAGAGCTGTAACCTCTGCATACTGAAAATATTTCAAGAAAGAAAAGGAGTTATAATATAGGAGGGATGAAACAAGCCATGCTACACTCGAAAACAAGTTTTTATTCTGCTCTCACTGAAAAATGCTGAGGGAATGTCCTGATCTTTCTTTATCAAAGAGATAACAATCCATTTCTATTAGTAAATATTCCAGATTTGAGAACTAGGCCAATACACTAATTTGCAAGTTAGAACTTCAATAACTAACATTTGTCAATCCACAATGACATAAATCAAAAGACTGAATGCATTCTATATTCCCAGTGGACAGGTCAATGATGGCAAGAAGGCCCAACAGCTCCATTTGGGAAGGCTGACTAAAAAGAGACTGGTAGTTTGCAACCTTTCCAAAACAGGCCTTCATCCCAAAAAACTAAAACTTTAAGACCAGGTTCCACTGCACTGCACTTCCTAAAATGACAATTTTTTTTAAATAACCAAATACTGCAGTTGTTTGAAAAGGCAGCAGCCACCTTCTTCCTTGGCTAAGATGCCCTAAAACTTACAATGCCAAGGGCACACAGAGCAACAAAGAGAACCATACATGCTGTGCCCAAATCTTCCACTAATTCTAAAGGTGCTCGAATCCACAGAGCACAACACTTCACCACCTGTGCCAATGACTGCTCAGGCACCCTCAGCCAGGCCAGCATTCCCAGGGCTGCATTGAAAAGCTCTCATGGGCATTATTTGCAGAAATGTTGCACTGACCATGACAATCATCTTCTCACAAAAGCGCACCAGATCCCACTGGTTTAATGGTTCTAGCAACAGACCAATAAAAGTTTTTTTCCCAATGACACTCTGTATCTCCATCCAGAATTCTAGGAATCACTGCTATTAATTATTTCACTGCAAGATGTTTGCTAAGAAGGAAGACCTGTATGGACCTGTGGAGATCATGTGAAATGAGAACACTGGCAAGAAGAACTGTCCATCTTCAACATCAGACAAGAGTTGTCTACCTTCACCTTGTTCACAGGACTAAAAAGGCACCAGACCACTATTGAGGTCACAAATTCACATGTAGACATCTAAACAGATGCTCACAGAATCCCAGGATAATTGGGTTGTTAGGAACCTTAGAGACCATTTCATTCTACCCCTTGTCAGGTACACCTTCCACCATCCCAGGGTGCTCCAAGCCTCATCCAACCTGGCCTGGAACACTTCCAGGGATATAGCATACACAGCTGATCTGGGAGACGTGTGCCAGGGCCTCACCACCTGCTCAGGAACAATTCATTCCCAATATCCCATCCAACCCTGCCCTCTGGCAGTGGAAGCCATTCCCTGTGTCCTGTCCCTCCATCCCTTGTCCCCAGTTCCTCTCCAGCTCTCCTGGAGCCCCTTTAGGCCCTGCAAGGGGCTCTGAGCTCTCCCTGGAGCCTTCTCTTCTCCAGGTGAGCACCCCCAGCTCTCCCAGCCTGGCTCCAGAGCAGAGGGGCTCCAGCCCTGGAGCAGCTCCATGGCCTCCTCTGGACTCACTCCAATAGGTCCATGTCTGTGTTGTGCTGGGGTCTCCAGAGGTGGAGGCAGCTCTTCAGGTGGGACTGATGATGGATCAGCTAGTGCAGAACTTAAGACGGGACATTCTTCCTGGATCAATGAGCTCTGTGGCACAGAGCTCATGGTAACTTGACTGGAGCACTGGGAATAGGCCACAGTGAACACAGCATGGTCCTTAAACCACAGCAGACCTGAGGCTGCTGACCCAGCTACTCACCCAAAATCTCCATCTTTCTTTGCAATGAATTGCAAGTCAGCATCACCCAGGACATTGTATTCAGGAAGGGCTTCAGTGGACAGTGCCTGACAGAGTCCCTGAACTGGTGAAATCTCCTTGTTGGTGTTGCAGTGGTAAATGAACAGGAACCCTGAAACCAGTGATGCTGCAGAGCTCTGCCCATGAGCTGTTTCATCAACTCACACTTCAGTCTCATAGGCTTATTCTTGAGCTCTGCCTGTGTACTTAAGAATCTCAGTGGGGTGCTTCAAGTAGAACCTCAAGGCTCTTAGAGCCCTTCTGTTTCTCCAGCACACTATACTGTAGACATGCCTCCCCCCCTCAGAGTCACAGCTGACTAAATGGCAACAATCTTGTCTTAAACTGCTGAGCAGTCTCTTGGGGACCATACCTGAAACAGAACAAAAATGACACTACTACATTCAGGCAAGTGCCAAACCAATCCAGAAAGCAGGTGGAGAGGTGCTGAGATGTCCAAGCTGGAACACATGTCAAAACCAATGCCACACATGTAGAAGGGCCTGAAGAGCCTCCATGAATTTAAAGTGCTTCAGGACAACAGTTTTCAAGAACTATCCAACACAGTATTGTCATGCAGAAACTTGCTTTGCTGGGAGCTGTCATGCCAGGATTGAGAAGCAAGAATTTAATCACAACAGAGTAGAACCGACACTAGTGGAAGAAAAAGCAACATACTGTCTTCTCTGAAATTGCTGTAAGGAACAGAAGAGGCTTCACCTGAATAGCCACACCAGCAGAAAACCCTCCCCTAGGCCTACCTGCCTGCCAAGACAAAAAAAAGTTTCCTAGCGCTCCACAGTCAGAACACATCTCTCTCAATTACTTAATCCAGACCTCTCTACATCACAGAGCCTTTCCCCATAATCTACAAGAAAACACCTTTTATTCTTTATACAAATTCTTTTCATGACCCCAACAGCTCTGCACATTGCACCTCACAAGCACAGACCTCTGCATGAACACACAGACCACAGGACAAGGACAGTGCAGTGCAAACCCTGTTAGTATTTGATTCACCATGCATTCATGCACTATTCCTTCAAATTCCTGTCAAATCTTGACCAAGCATCAAAAGCCATTTGGGGTGAGGGAGAAATCACAAAATCCAGATTGTCTCTTAAATTCAAGAACAGCATTTATACAGTGTATGAAGGGAAAAAAGCAAACCCTTTCTACTTGCCAATCCTTTGGGTTTCCCAGAGGTAACAGATCTCGTATCTTTGATTCTTTTCCCCTTTGCACAACTGAAACGAGGACACTACCCTTGCTCTCCTCAGCTGGACTGCACCTAAGTTTCCAACACTTCTGCCAGTAAAAATAGCTCAGCACCAGAAGCGGCCATTACTAAAATCTGCTGCTGCATTTCCACAAATTCTATTTCCATATGCTGAATCACTCATTTCAGTACAACATATTTTAAGTTTTTTGTTGTTTTGGGGGTTTTTTGTTTGTTTTTTTTTTAATGTTGTTTTAAAAACACTGGACATAAACTTGGTTTTGAGCACATTTTTGGTCTAAAAATCTCAACTGTCATAATTTTAATATTTCAGCAAAGCAGTTTTAGATGTTCCTTAGCAATTAGATTTGTCTGGAAGGGTTTTTAATGCCTCCCTTAGTTGTTTTTATTTATGTCCATAGATTAATATCATCAAGGTGTTTTTGTCAATGCTTACAGAGACAGAAGCATTTGAGGCCAAAAAATAAGCTGCACTCTTCAAAGCAATGACCTTACTTTACCAGTCTGATGAACTACACTCAATTCCTAGGAACAAAATTAATCATCATTGGGATGTTGTCAGAAATCAGATACAGGCTGCCCATAATTACCATCCACTGCTGGTCCAACACACAGCAGGGACTGGGGCCCTCTCAGCTTGAGCCGTAGGAACAAGGACAATCAGAAACCTGCAGCTGAGACACTGAACATCTGCTGCCAGATCCAGGTTTCCCCATTTTCCCAGGTTAACAGCCAGCCCTGACAGATAGAGGATACCAGGCTCTGCTCAGAGCTCCACATCAACACCCACCAAGCAGCACAATATACTTCTCAGCACAAGAAAGACATGGAGCTGCTGGAGCCAGTCCAGAGGAGGCCACGGAGCTGCTCCAAGGGCTGGAGCCCCTCTGCTCTGGAGCCAGGCTGGGAGAGCTGGGGGTGCTCACCTGGAGAAGAGAAGGCTCCAGGGAGAGCTCAGAGCCCCTTGCAGGGCCTAAAGGGGCTCCAGGAGAGCTGGAGAGGGACTGGGGACAAGGCATGGAGGGACAGGACACAGGGAATGGCTCCCACTGCCAGAGGGCAGGGCTGGATGGGATATTGGGCAGGAATTGTTCCCTGTGAGGGTGGGCAGGCCCTGGCACAGGGTGCCCAGAGCAGCTGTGGCTGCCCCTGGATCCCTGGCAGTGCCCAAGGCCAGGCTGGACAGGCCTTGGAGCAGCCTGGGATGGTGGAAGGTGTCTCTGCCCATGGCAGGAGGTGGAACAAGATGGTCTCTAAGGCCCCTCCCACCTCCAGCTGTTCTGGGATTCTGTGATTCCACAGCTGTTTTCCCCTGGGTCGAAGATGCTGCCAGTTAACACCACCAAGTTCTCTTCCAGAAGGAAGAGACAGTGAAGAACTTTGCACAGCCTGATCTATCTCACCTTCTGCACTGGCATTAAAAAAAAAAAACAAACAGATTTATGATAAACAGATCTTTACAAAAAAGAATAATTTATTATCTTCATTTTTCTAGACAGTGTCAGATTGACCATAAATTGCCTTTGGCCATTTTTTCACCTACACCCAAGACACCTGGAGACAACTGTGCTGTGAGGGAATGATTCCTTTCTAAAGGAGAGGGCAGGAGATGAGAAGAAGTGGACATAAGAACTGTAGATTGCAGACACCTTCTGACAACAGCTGCTCCACACATTGATCCAACCTTGGATAAGACAGACCCATCTTCAGATACTTTCACCTTGATGGGGCAGGGAGGGAAGCGAATAGCAGGAGGAAAAGACAGCATCCAACTTGCTCACCACCACAAAGCAACTAGCTGGAAATCCATCTCTGAGGGCCTGGCGAGACACTGTGGTTTGCTGCTGTGTTCCTACATGGAGGCCATGGAAGCAGTAGGAGANCCCACCTCCAGCTGTTCTGGGATTCTGTGATTCCACAGCTGTTTTCCCCTGGGTCGAAGATGCTGCCAGTTAACACCACCAAGTTCTCTTCCAGAAGGAAGAGACAGTGAAGAACTTTGCACAGCCTGATCTATCTCACCTTCTGCACTGGCATTAAAAAAAAAAAACAAACAGATTTATGATAAACAGATCTTTACAAAAAAGAATAATTTATTATCTTCATTTTTCTAGACAGTGTCAGATTGACCATAAATTGCCTTTGGCCATTTTTTCACCTACACCCAAGACACCTGGAGACAACTGTGCTGTGAGGGAATGATTCCTTTCTAAAGGAGAGGGCAGGAGATGAGAAGAAGTGGACATAAGAACTGTAGATTGCAGACACCTTCTGACAACAGCTGCTCCACACATTGATCCAACCTTGGATAAGACAGACCCATCTTCAGATACTTTCACCTTGATGGGGCAGGGAGGGAAGCGAATAGCAGGAGGAAAAGACAGCATCCAACTTGCTCACCACCACAAAGCAACTAGCTGGAAATCCATCTCTGAGGGCCTGGCGAGACACTGTGGTTTGCTGCTGTGTTCCTACATGGAGGCCATGGAAGCAGTAGGAGATAGGAAAATTATACCTTTGTAGCACTATGCCCCTGCTACTAATATTAAAAACAAAACAAACAAAAAAAACCCCCGAAGGCAGCAAACTCACACACATGAAAAACGTCTCTGCCATCTCATTACAGCTTATTTCCACCCTATATCCTCAGAAAAAAAATTAAAATCTATTTTTGCATACATCACCTACATATAACGAGGTTGTATACTCAAATGGATCATTTAGGCCAGCAGTTTGAAGACTGCAGGTGCCTGAATACAGAACTACACATCAGACAGGAGAAATGCCCTGATCATTTTCAGCACGAGCCAAAATTTATCACCTCTCCTTTGCTGAACTCTGTCATTTTCCCTAAATGCCTTCCAGGCTGCTTCTAAAGTACCTGGAAGTGCAGAAAGAACAACTTCTCTGAACTCCTTGAAGTCTGAAAACATAGCAAGTTTGAGCTTTCTAAAGTTGGTGACTCAAAGTCTATCAACTTCACAGGCAGCTTATCCACATGTGGTCAGAGTGACAGCCAATAACTTTGGGAATCAATTCAGAGAGCTCACAACAAATAAGCAAGAAACCAGGCAGAGACCAAAGCTTCAAGAAAGAAAGTAGGCTGGTACAACAGCCCAAAGAGATGGATTCTGAAAGTAAAATGGCACATCTCAGGTCAAGACAAGGAGGGCTTTTTCCAGAAAAAAAAAAGTGATAGAACATGCAAAAAGCAGAAAGAAAATAGCACTTGAATTCAGAGCATAGAGCACCTTTCACATTAAGTTCCTATCAGCACCAGACACTGCTCAACAAACAGACAAGTAAGCTGCTACACACAACATTCACATTTCCATTCAGACTGTGCTTACTGCTGCTGCTGTTTTCACAAACTTGGTACCGCACAAGACAACTCCCTAAGGAGTTCATCTGGTCCTGCAGAACCACCCACAGCAGGGCTATAAACTCACTGTACAACACCTTTAACCATCACACTAGCTTAAGATGTTCCTGTTCATATTCCAGTCAGGGCTGGAGAGAGCCTACTGCAGTCACAGCTGTAACTCCGGACCACTGAACACCTTGAATCATGGAAACCACAGGAGCACTGGGATCATTATATACACGGTTACTCTGCTTCAGAACAAAAACAGGATACTCACAGTAACATCTCATGCAGCACAGACTTACAGGCCCAGGACTCTCGATTTTATTATTCATCACGCACATAGACATAACCCAGGACTCAACAGGAATCTAAGAAATCCCATCAACTCTACAGGTTTGATAAAGGCTATGGAACATGTGCATCGTCCTAGTTGTAATGGGGAATACACAAGTCACAGAACGGTTCACAGAGCTCCAGAAAAAAAAAGTGGTTAAAACATAAGTACAGGGAAACAACAGCTCCTAAAGAGGTGAGAGCTCGCAATACGAGCAGTCAACATCCACCATCAGGGAGTAAAATAAACAAAAGTACAAAGACCTCAAGAAGTGATCAAATATAACAACAACAGGCATTAACAAAAGGAATTAATCCCTACTCTTCCCAACTCTTTCCTCTTTTGTTTTCCACAGATGCCTCATTAAGTGATCACAGGATCAGAGGTCCTCATGCAACAAACCGTGCTTCCCTTCCCAGTAAGTCTCGGATGCAACTGTGCCCAACAAACGTTCCTGCACTCCCAGCCGGCCAGAAGCCGGCAGGAGCACTCGCCTCCCCACGGCTGTCCCACCCCAGCCCTCACGCGTACTGCCGTCAAACTGCCCGCAGGACAGTCCTGCCTCTTCCAACCGCTAAACCCGAGCAAACGCTCCGCACCGAACTGCTCCCACGAGCACAAACAACAGTGGCCGCTGCTTTAGCCGCGATTCCTGCGGCCCCAAGCGCTCAGCACAGCAGCACCGGACCCGCTGCCAGCACCGATGCCAACCGGCACTGACCGCGCTGGCACGGACCCTCGGGTAGCGGCAGTCAACAAGGACATGCAAGTCCTAACCAACGTGGGACATTTAAAAGCTGCGTCCGCACAGACATGGGAAAAATAAACATGAAAGATGAGGCCATTAACCGGACGGAGAAAGGCCCTGAGACGCGGCGCAGACCCGCAGCGCATCGCGGCACCGCGACCCGCGGCCTCCCC